>WJSH01001247.1:11812-24078 GCA_009757365.2 Lepidium campestre | reverse complement strand
TCTTCAAAATTCATACCAAGATTCCTCATTAGGTTCCTTAGACTTGTGGCTCTATCCATGACATTCTCGGGTAAGTCCTTCACACTATCCCAATTCTTGTCTTCATAGAAGCTCTTGCCTTTATATCCTTTTTGAGTGTTTGAGTAGCCTATGGACATGGCTTTGATACTTTTAGCTTTAACCTTGTTCATTTGCTCACTAGGCACAAACACAAAACACACACAACCAAAAACTCTTAGATGATTAATAAAAGGTTTACTTTTATTTAAAACTTCAAAGGGAGATTGATTGTTTAAGATTTGAATAGGGGTTCGGTTGATGAGATAACACGCGGTTAAGACACCATCCGACCAAAACTGTTTGGGAATGTTCATGTGAAACATCATTGACCGTGTAACCTCCATGAGATGCCTATTTTTCCTCTCGGCTACACCATTTTGTTATGGTGCATATGGGCATGTGGTTTGATGAAGGATCCCATGGTTGGCTATGTGTTCTTTGAAGGCTTAACTCGTGTACTCTCCACCATTACCCGACATAAAAATTTTAATCTTGGTGTTGTAATGGTTAGTCACATAGTTTTGAAAAATTTTAAAAGCCTCTAGCACCCTATCTTTAGATTGTAAGAGAGTCACCCAAGTGTACTTAGAGCTTTCATCTATAAATGTAACAAAGTAAGCATGATTATCACTAGATTTGCAAGGAGACGACCATACATCCGAGTGAACTAATTCAAAAGCTTTGTAACACATAGTTGATTTTGGAAAAACGGTTCTACAATGCTTGCCTAGAATGCAAGCTTCACATGTTTGANGATCAAAAATAACATTCGGTAAAAGAGTTTTTAAAGCATTTAAATGAGGATGACCAAGTCTAAAATGCCAAATAACATTGTTTGCTTCGGCTATAACCGAGTTAAAAGCATGACAAAATAACGAACTAGAATTATTTTCTTCAAGGACATAAAGGTCGCCTCTTGTGATTCCCTTTCCAATGATTTCTTTACTCTTAATATCCTGAAAAATCACATCATTAGAACCAAAAATAACATTGCAATTCAAATTACAAGTAATGCGTTTAACGGATATAAGATTAGATGTAAAGCTATGCATATAAAGGGCTTGAGAATCTCTTTTAAACAACTTAAGGTTCCCTAGTCCTTCTATAGGAATCTTACTCCCATTTGCAATAATGACATTACCTAGGGCCGGTGTCACATTACTAATCAAGTCTAAGTTACTAATCATATGATGAGAAGCACCCGAATCAATGATAGTCGGCTTACTAGGTTCTTTGTCAAAAATTTTAGCACTAAGAGAGTAAGAGGGATGAATACTGTTGCCCTTAAGGGCTTTGATGAGGGCCTCAAGGTTAGACTTCCTCACGAACTCGTCCGTGTATGGAATAATCGCCGAAGACTCCTATTCCTTGCCACGGCTTGATCCGCTTGTGCTCGGAAGGCTCGCCGAGTCATCATTGGTAAAGTGAGCTTTGGCATCTTTGAACTTGGCCAGTTTGAGGTTTGGATACAAGATCCAACACTTATCCTTTGAGTGACCTCTCATCTTGCAATGGTCACATGTCAAAGCTCTTCTTTCTTCATACGTCTTTGATGAGGGTTTGAAAGCAACCTTGTTTGCGGTTACTAGCTCCTTCTTGCCATCAAACAATTCAATAGAACCTTGTTATTTTTGTAGTTGAGCGCACACTTCTTCAAGATTTGGTAAGGTGTCGGACCGGAGCAAGTGCTTGATAACGTCCTTGTAGTTACCGTTGAGAGTAAGAAGCAATCCAAAGACTTTGTCTTGCTCTCTTCGTTCGTTTAAGACCTTAGGATCGACGGTGCTTGGACAAAGCATTTCAATCTCGGCCCAAAGAGATCTAAACCTCCCAAAGTGCTTGGTGAATTCGGTATCATCTTGGTTGAGATCGTTGATGGCCTTTTTGACTTCATATACTCGGCTTAGATTGGAGATGTTGCCATATACTCGTACACTAGCCGTTGGCGCCCGGGAGCCGCGCGCGTCCATACGCGTCCGTCCGCGTCCGACTGCGTCCGCTTGTGTCCGTCCGCATCCGACCGCGTCCGCTTGTGTCCGTCCGTCCGCGTTCACTTGTGTCGGTCCATCTGCGTCCGTTGCGGGCGCTTGTGTACCTCCGTTTGCGTCCGCTTGAGTCCGTCCGTCCGTCTACGACCGCTGCCGCCCGTCCTGCTGCGTTCGTTGCCGCCCGTCCTTCCGCGTCCGTCTTATGTGCGGCTGAGCATCCTTTGTCTTTGTCCCTTCAATAGTGATGAACCCGATGAGTCCAGGGATCACCTATTCTTTCCATGTCCATACAGTCTCATGATGTGGACTGGTCTATGTTCTCATCTCCTTGGTAATTCTTTTACTCCGATCTGGTCTGTTATTGTGACAGCTATTTCATTTACTATTCTTGGTACACTGGATTTGGTTTTGGCAAAAATGGTCTTCCAATCTTCCATTTACTTCATTTGGCGAGAACAAAACTCTAGAATTCATGGACGGGCTCCAAACCCCACAGTGGTTTTAACACGACAAATTGACAAGGTCATCCGAAATAGGATTTCTTCACTTAATTACATCTACCCTCACCGGCTAGAAGGCTTACGGCAACGTTGGTTCGAGATTAGTCTTAGCTGATTCTGTATTCAAAAACTTTTATTCTATTCTCAGGTTGATTTATAAAACCTGATCACATTTTGTTGATCAATAAATTTAAAATTTTTTTTTAAAAATGCAACTTTCTAATCTAGGATTATAAAATGCAAAATGAATGGAAATCTACACTAAAGTGAATGAATGCAACGCTTAAATGGTTTGAAAAGGATAAAAAGATGCATGAAAATTAGTTAATTTTCACGAATTACTGATTCATACCCTAAATGCTCCAACTAGTGGTAGGTAGGATTTAGTTAATTTTAACGAACAATAGTTACACTTCACTTTTTTTATTACTAATTCATATTTAATTTGTCCTAATTTGTTGTAAATATTATTTAATTTGATAAATTCAAACAAATTTGGTATTTAAATACTATTTTATGTGTCGAGACTTCGTTAGCTCAGGTGGTAGGACCACACTGAAGTCAGATTCTTAGCACGGTAATTCGCGAGTTCGATCTCCCTTAAACTCTAATGGAAACAATATAAGCCCTATGTGGGATCCACCGACAAAAAATTACTATTTTCCTGTGATGCATCATGTTTTCTCTCCAGCATAAGTATTGAGGCAACCCTAAAATTCAACCTTATGATCGTCGGTGATGTCTTTGGCCGCAGGCGTCAATCTCCTCCACCGACTTTTCACTTTCTTTCTTTTCTCATCTTCCTCTTCTTATTCTTCTTGTTTTTTCCTTTCTCCTTGTTCTTCTTCTTCACCTCTTCTTAATCTGACCTCATTCCCTGCTTTGCTAGGAAAGAAATAGGAGTGATGGTTTGCCCTCTCCTCTGCTGAGACAACCTATCGATGTTGAACTTGTCGCTGGCTCTTATCTTCATATTTTCTCACCATCATGAATCTTTACTGCCGCTCCATCTCAAGCATAAACGAGCTTCTTACGGTCTTCCTAATTCCAGCGAGCTTCACTCCTCTGACTCCACTTTCGAGCCCAGATCTTCAAGCCCTGTGAGGGGTAAAATTTTATGTCTTGTTGAATCTATTCTCGTTGTTTCCGTCGGAGTCACGTGCGCTATTGACACAAACGTTATCCGAGAAGAAATCATCGACCTTTAGAAGAATCAATTTCACCACTGTGGTGGTCTTCCATCTTCGCCAACCTCGATTCCCGACATATTTTTACCGCCCTTGGACCATGAATTTCGCACCCATCAAAGCTAGTGCATGGCTTGGGATAGCTAGGGTGACAGCTCTCCATTCGAGAAAGGAGATGACATACACGTCTCGTACTACAACAAAACAGAGTAAAGACAAGTGGACCAATTTTTTTGTCTATGAGTCAGGAAATTATGAGTACCTATGACCCATTAGGTGAAACATATTTACCTAGTGGTCCTTGCACCACTACAGCAGAACCCAAACCTACAACCTTTAGTCCTTTTTTTTTCTTTTATGGGAAGATCATTACAGCGTTTTAGCTGGTCAAAATCTCTCTTAAACAGAAAAAATTCTTTTTTTCTCTATTCTTTTGGAGATTAAAGCAGGAAAGCTCAACCTTTATGGTATTAAGAATGATTGGTCTTGTTCAGCAGCTTGTTTTAGCCTTCGAACGCTTCAAACTCAAATGGAATGAAGAATTATGGATACTTTTTTGGATTTGGATTAAGGACGTTCAAAACTTTGTGAACAATTTTCTAATTTATCACATTGAAAATATGTTATCTAATGTTGTTTCTATTTATTGCTTTGTAACGGCAGTTTTTTGCCCATGCTTCGGTATCATTGTATCTCAAGTTTAATTATCTAATGAAATATGTTTGTCTAAAAAATGTTTACTATTTTCCATTTTTATAAACAGAATATTAACAGAATAGTTACATAGATTAACACATTGTTATTGTTTGTAAAAGTTTATTAATTTCATATCTAAATCGGCGTGATTCATGATGGTTCATTATTAAATTAACTCGAAAAAATTAATATATAACTTAGCAAATTCATATAACTAATGACCTGTGTTTCTGTACTTTAAATTAATTTAAATTTTTATATGAAAATATTTATACAATTAATGTACGAACTATGAATGAATTATAAAATATAGCTTTGTAATCTTGTATGTCAAAAATCAACAATACATTTATATATCATCCTTCCACCATAGAATTTGGTTGACCTAGGAGTATCTCCAACTCCAACCTTACTTTTTATCTCACTTCAAAATAGAATAATAATTAATGAATAATATTAGACCATCCTATTATTATAATCCACAAGTAAGTTTTCAAAAAACTACCACTTCTTTTAATTGACACGTGTCTTCGATACCAAAAAATAGTTTTTTTTTCCAATTCTATTAATTATTTTTAGTTAAATGCTATTACATATAAAAAAGAAACTGAAAAGCTTTGTTCGATCCCACTAACCTCATCTCTCCGCTTCCGACCTCTCTCTTCTTCTTCGACGTCTGCTACAATTTTTTTAATTGCCAAGAATCGTTCCATCTTCTATTGCTTCCTACCAACAAATTTTCAGTTTTACACCATGTCTCTTCTTGTTACACCAATTTTAAAAATAATTTCAGAAATAACTCCATCAATAGACCCACGAAAATCAAAGTTCAAATCGTCTGTCATTGGGGTTCTCCGAGAAAAGAAAAACTTAAAGAATTCACAACAATTGATTTTATTCTAGTGGATGATAAGGTAATGCATAATTGTATAATTTTGTTTAAAATCTTAATCATAATGATTGTTATAACCAAAATCTAATTTTTTAAATGTTCGATTTTGTTACAAGGAAGTCGGAATCAAGCTTTTGTCAAAGAAAAATTACTACCAAAATTTAATAAGCAATTGAAAGAAGGAGACTATTGTGTTCTTATGAACTTCGAATTGTGCCCTAATGTTGGAACAAGATTAATTTCATATTCAACAAATGTGTTAAATCATGTGAGCAAATACCTAATTTGGAAATGTGTTTCAATTTCTGCCATTTTTTCTGAGATATTAGCAAGGATCAATGATGATATCATATTCATTGGTACTATTTTCATTATTTTAAGATTTTCTTTTCATACAAGATTAAATTTATCCTAATTAAGAGTATCACCTATTTATAAACTCTTTGAGTCGATAATTCATTGATAAAATTGGTGAAAAGAATAAAGTTAAGAATATCAATACCTCTGTTGAAGGTCCAACTAAATTACTCAACCTTCAACTTAAGGATCTTGGGTAAGAATTCTTTTGAACTTTAGTTTACGTAATGAAACAAAAATAATAGCGCATTGTAAATGACTAGACGATGGACCAAATGGTTGAATTTCTTAGGCTCTTTACAACAAAACAAATTATTTAATTTCTTGGGCTCTTTTGACTTTCCTTTCGGCAAGATTATATCTTGATGTGATTTATTTTTTCCACATTTTGATTACAAAAATTTAAACAACATGAATCTTTTTCTTTTTCTTTACTTTCAGGGAGTCAATTATAGATGTTGCTTTGTGGGGAAAACTAGCAGAAAATACATTGGCATGAGGAATGGGTCTCGGGTACTGCACAATTCTCTCTCTCACGGAAGCTCCGATCGCTGAAAGGAGTCCTCAAATCCATTAACAAGGAGCATTTCTCCAACCTTGAAGATAGGGTTCATGAAGCCTATATACATCTTCAGGTTTGTCAACGTGAGTTCTTAACTTCTCCATCTTCTTCTAATGCTTCTCTTGAAAAGAATGCTCACATGAAATGGATTGAACTTGCTCAAGCTGAAGAGAGGTTCTTATTTCAAAGATCTAGAGTGAATTGGCTTAAAAGTGGTGACCTCAACATATCATTTTTTCACAGAACTGTTGCAACCAGAAATGCCGGAAATGTTATCCACTACCTTAAAGACTCGGATGGTAGGAAAATTGATAATCCCCTTGAGGTTCAACAATTATGCACCTCCTATTTTCAGGATTTGTTGGGAATTCAATATGATCCTCTTTCAGGCTCTGACAAGGAAACTATTAAATTGCATACAACATTCAGTTGCTCCAGTGACCACATCTGTGGCCTAAAACAAGATGTATCTGATGAGGAAATTAAGTGTGAATTCTTTGCAGTCCCAGCCAACAAAACACCTGGTCCTGATGGATACACCGGAGAGTTCTTCAAGGCAACTTGGGATATCATTGGACTGGACCTTATTCTCGCGATCAAGGAGTTTTTTATTTCTGGATAGCTTCTTAAACAATGGAACTCCACAGCTATTTCACTAATCCTGAAGCGAATTGGAGCAGATAAAGTATCTGAGTTCCGGCCTATCTCGTGCTGCAATATTCTCTACAAAGTGGTCTCTAAGATTATTGCTAGAAGGACCCAGTCTGTCCTTCCAAGCTTGGTTTCCAACACTCAGTCTGCATTTGTTAAGGGAAGGCTTCTAGTGGAAAATGTCCTATTTGCTAGTGAGATGTGCCAAGGTTTTGGAAGATCTGCCATTCGCCTCGCTGTCTCCTAAAAGTCGACCTAAAAAAAGCTTTTGACAGTGTCCATTGGGAGTTCATTTTGGAGCTTCTAAAGGCTGTAAATTTTCCCTCAAAGTTTGTTCAATGGATTTCGCAGTGTATAATGACCACTTCCTTCTCTATAAATGTGAATGGACAGCTTTGTGGATTCTTTTCAGGTACAAAGGGCCTAAGAGAGGGGGATCCACTATCCCCATCCTTATTTGTAATGGCCATGGAGGTCCTATCAAGCATGCTCACTACCCAGTTCTTATCTGGTTCCATTCGTCTTCACCCATTAGGAAGATCTCCGATCATCACTCACCTTGCGTTCGCTGATGATCTTATGATCATCTCCAATGGAAAGCAGTCTTCATTAGCTCAGATTGCAGATGTATTGGAATCTTTCAACCAGGTCTCTAGTCTTCATATGAATAGAGATAAATCCACCATGTATGTTGCATGTTTGAATCAGGCTGAGCTTGACTCTGTGGCATGGCTCTGGTTCCAAATAGGCCAGCTTCCTGTCTGATATCGTGGGCTCCCTTTAATGCACAGGAAGCTTCGCAGGACTGAGTATTCACCACTTATTGATATGGTATCCACGAGGCTCAGTAGCTGGAGCACGAAAGTGCTTTCCTTTGCTGGTCGGGCCCAACTGATAACTTCGGTTATATAGAGTATGCTCAATTTCTGGGCATCAACTTTCTCCATCCCAAAGCTTTGTTTAAAACGGATCCAGAACCTTTGCAACAACTTTCTATGGGCTGGCAGCATTACCAAAAGAGCTTATACCAAAGTTGCTTGGAAAGATATTTGCCTTCCCAAGAAGGAAAAAGGATTGGGTCTGAGAGACTTCTCAACATGGTCAACAACACTCAATTTAAAACTCATTTGGTTGATGTTCTCTAATGCAGGTTCACTCTGGGTAGCTTGGTCTAAAGCCCACATGTTGAAAAACCAAAATTTATGGACCGCCAAACCACAACAAAACTCTTCTTAGTTATGGAAACGGTTACTGAATTTGCGACTACTAACCAAGAGATTTCTGTCTTGCTCAATCGGTAATGGCATTGAGGCAAGGTTATGGTTCGACTTGTGGATGGATCAAGGACCTCTTCTTGATATTACAGGGCCTGAAGGACCATCTCTTCTGGGCATTCCTTTGGATGCCACAGTTAATCAAGCAGTCACAAATGGACGCTGGCACCTACCATCTCGATCACACAACGTGATGATTGCTGATCTGTGCCAAAAGATAAGAAGAATAGAGCCTCCAAGCACATCTGATGTCCTTGACAAATTCAAATGGGGGGATCTAAATCAAGCAAAGGACTTCTTTCCCACCAAACTTACTTGGGAAGCTCTCAGACCTTTCGCTCCTTTCAAGCCTTGGTACAAAACCATTTGGTTCAAAAAGTCTATACCCAAACATGCATTTACTTTCTGGGTAGCTCAACTTGATAGACTCCCGGTTAGATCTCGGTTACAGAAATTTGGTTTGGCTCCAACAACTGAATGTCTCTTGGGCTCTGGTCCAACTGAAACAAGGGACCACATTTTCATTGACTGCACCTTTACTGAGCGGGTATGGCATCTTGTGTTACGAAGACTGCATCCCAGCCCTTTTACTTTCATGAACTGGGATACTTTGATTGGGTGGCTACAAGGCCGAACAACTGGTCTATCTTTAACTCTAAAAAAGTTAGTCACACAAGGCCTTGTCTTCACCGTTTGGCAAGAACAGAATCTTCGGTTACATGGTGCTGATCCAACCTCACCACCTCAATTATTCCAACGTCTGGACAAAGTTATCAAAGAGACCCTCCTTGCTCATCAAACTGCAAAGCAATACAGAGGACTTTTCTCAAAATGGTTTGGCAATTAACCACCCCTTCTCAACTTAATCATAGATTGGCGTGAGGCTTGTTTAGTTTTTTTTGTAAGTCTTGTCGCTCTAAGCTCGGAATCATTGTAATCAAACCCTTTTTGCAAATATAATTTAACTTTATCCAAAAAAAAAAATTAGTAGAAAATGTGTATTTAGAGGTATAAAGCCAACCACCTGATCCAATTATTTTTTTTGGAAGCTTGATGAAGAGTATGGTATATCAAGGTATTTTAGTCAAGCAATTAATTCAATAAGATTTTCTCATTTTTCCAATATTATGTCCTAACACGTTGGTTATAACAAAACATATAAGATAATTAGAACAACAACATATGAGATATGTCCTACATTATTCTAAGACATTCAAAGATAATAACATAATACTTATATATATATCTCTTTATGTTATAAAATAGCTCAATATATATTATACTAGTATATAGTATTTTGTGAGAAAGAAAGAAAGGAGGGAGACATAAGAAGGGAGAGGAACAATATGAAATGTGCGTTTGGAATAGACAAACAATCTCCTAAGATGATCCAGCATGCTTTCATTGCCTAAAGCATCTAATGTCATTTTCGAATGATTAAGTTCAAGAATCTGATTTCTCAGTTTATAAGGTTCAATTAACGAGTACCTAAGCAAACAATCCAATTCAGGCCAAGTTCTAAACCAAGCACCATTTGTATCAGTCTTCAACAATTCAAATATGTTGCAGCTTAAAGAAACCCTTGAAGATGAACTAAATTCTCGCTAATCATCAACCATAAATCCCATTTGCATAGAAAACTTTTCAAGTGTGAGTGCTTCAAAAGATGAAATCATTTTATCAAAAACAGAACTTGAAACATGAAATTCCTTCACATTTTCTAGCTTAAAACGTTTTTCTGTTCAGCGGAAACAATCACAAACAACACTACAAGAATATTGGGATTTTATAGCATTTTAACATAGCGTTTTTGGTCATTATGCTATCTTTTTAGTACCTCAGAAGTTTAGATAACGTTTGTATATTCGTAAATGCTATGCTAGTGTGCTACACTAGGAAAAATAATTTTTGTCTTGTTTAATTTGACGAAATATTACTTTCATAGCATAAGCCTCATTGAAAACGCTGTGATAGTTTTAGGCGGTAGAATTATATTTTCAGTCCCGCCATACTTAAAAAATATTTTCATTCTTCATAAAATTTTTGGCTTGAACCCAAATTTAGTGTTCTTCACCCTTTCCTTCTCTTTGCTCGATTTTCACAATTTCAGACTAATCCCACCCTCTCCCACACAAATCTAAGTCGAATTTCAGACCTAATCTCAAATCTCAACTGTAATATCTCTTTTTCGCCTCTTCCTCGTATGCTCTGTCCGCAATTCTAAATCTCAGTTCGTCAAACCAAAAGCACAATCTCAGTCCGTCAAAGGTCAAAGCAATTTGAAGCCTCTGTGTTTCGTCATGATTAATACCGCTCTCTGATTTTCTATCTTTGTTACAAGGTTTAAGAGTAGAATGAGAGAAGAGGCAAAGATATTTGAGAAGCCATGGATACAAATCATGAATTTTGAGAGGGTGCTTTTATTTGAACAAATTCGGAAAGATGCTGAAGAGACTTGCAAGAGAAACCCTTTAGCTGCTGATATTAGTTTTCTCTCCTTCGGTTCATAATTTCAGATTTAGTTTTACTTTTGTTCTTATCCAATTTGTGGAAGAAAGTTAAATAATTTGATTCTGGGTTTGATCTCTGATTTGTGATCCCATATCGGAAATCAATAACGATCTTTTCGATTTAGCTCAGTTTCATAGCATGGCAGATTCAAAGCAAATGATTCAAGGTGCTTTAATTTCTTTCTGGGTGATTAAATGTTGGCTCTTTGTGTTAATATGGTTGAATTTAGTAAATTTGGATTCCCTAAACATTATGAAAATCTTATTTCTTTAGGTCTCTAATTTTCTCGAAATTGTTTGCATATAATTCCAGTTTGGCAATTGATAATCACGTGATTGTACTGCTTAATCGTGATTAAAATCTGCTTGAAAACTTGAACTTGGTTGTTAATGTTTCAACAACTAGGAGTCATAATCTTGTAGATACTTAACATATTATTAGATGTTTAATATGTTAAGGAAAACACAAAAGGAAATCTAGGAATAGGAAAATGAAGTTTTCTATTTAGATTAGGTTTGTGTTTTCCTATTCCACATGTTAAAGGGAATTATTCATCACTATAAATATAGATAATATGGAGAGGTGTTCCATAAGATCTAAGAGAGAAACATTGAATGCTTTAGTTTTGAGTAGTTTCTAAAGCTAATAAGAAAAGTTGTTCTTATACTTTGTGTCTCTAATAGATTTGAATTGGTATCAGAGCTCTTAGGTTTGAGACTCGATCTAGCTTAAGATTGAAGCAAAGATCCTGGTGCTTGTGAACAAGAGATCACGATCGCATGATGGCTGACGTGACTAGGGGTCCACGCACGAAGGACTTTGGATTCTCATCCATCCAATGTCCTATGTTGTCATCGACAAACTATACAGTTTGGTCGATGAGGATGAAGGTGTTACTTCGTGTTCATGAAGTGTGGGACACGATAGAACCGGGTTCGGATGATCAAAAGAAGAACGATGTGGCGATAACTCTTTTGTTTCAATCCATTCCCGAGACTTTGATTCTCCAAGTGGGAGAACAAACCGCATCGAAGGATATCTGGAACGCTATCAAGTCACGACACCTTGGAGCTGATCGTGTAAGGGAGGCGAGACTTCAGACGTTGATGACGGAGTTTGATAGGTTGAAGATGGATGATAACGATACCGTTGATGACTTTGCGGGCAAGATATCAGATTTATCATCCAAAGCAGCCTCGTTGGGAGAAAACATAGAAGAATCCAAGATGGTTAAGAAGTTCTTAAAGGGTCTTCCAAGGCACAAGTACATCCAGATCGTCGCATCACTCAAGCAAGTCCTAAACCTCAACTCGACGGGTTTTGAGGACATAGTTGGAAGGCTCAAAGAGTACGAAGAGCGTGTGGGGGAAGAAACTCAGAAAGAAGACCAAAGGAAGCTTATGTTTGCAAACAACGAACATTATAGTCAGAGGAGCTACGAAAGTTATCGTGGAAGAGGTAGAGGACGAAGCGGTAGAGGCAGAGGTCGTGGTAGGTCACACAATCAAAACCATGTGTCACACACCGACGATAAAAGCTCAAAGAAAGATCGATCAAAGTTGATATGTTGGAGATGTGACAAGCCAGG
>WJSH01001247.1:399-11769 GCA_009757365.2 Lepidium campestre | reverse complement strand
AGTGAAGAATCAGGAAACCAACTTACACGAGACACAAGAGGCTGATGCACTCTATGTACATGAGGTGGTGTTCTTGAATGAGGATAATGTGATTCCAAAGAATCTTGATATCATCAAAGGCGATGCAAGTATTTGGTATTTGGATAATGGAGCAAGCAATCACATGATAGGGAGGAAGGAGTTTTTTTCGAGTTTGAATCTAAACACCAAAGGAAAGGTGAAGTTTGGTGATGGATCGTGTGTTGATATCGTTGGGAAAGGTGTGATTACTTTTGTGTGCAAGACTGGTGAAAAGAAGGCGCTCAAAGACATATATTACATACCCGATTTGAAGAGTAACATATTGAGTCTTGGTCAAGCAACAGAAAAACGGATGTGAGGTTAACATGAAAAATGTCTACTTAACTCTCACGGATTCGAGTGGAAGGTTGCTTGTACGTGTTACTAGAGCTTCAAACCGTCTCTACAAGACCCCGATGGAGAATAGCTACCCGGAGTGTTTACATGTCAGGGACGAAGATGCTACATGGAGGTGGCATGCTCAACTAGGACATATAAGCTATGGAGTGATGAACAACATGGTAAAGAAGGAGATGGTTATTGGTTTACCGTGTGTAACACACGAAGAAAGCGTGTGTGACGCATGTTTAGCAGGGAAGCAGATCAGACATTCATTCCCAACCAAAGCCACGTACCGTGCGACAAAGCCATTGGAGTTATTGCATGGAGATCTGTGTGGACCAATCTCACCACCAACGCCAGCAAATAACAAGTATGTCTTTGTCTTAATTGATGACTTCTCTAGGTATATGTGGATTATACTTATGAAAGAGAAGAGTGAGGCATTCGATCGATTTAAAAGGTTTAAGAAGAGTGTAGAGAAGCAAACCGGGTCAACCATTAAAACCTTTCGCACCGATAAAGGAGGAGAGTTTACTTCAGCTGAGTTCAATCTATTCTGTGAAGAGAATGGAATAAAAAGGCACTTAACCACGCCCTACACACTTCAGCATAACGGTGTTGTGGAGAGAAAAAACCGAACTTTGATAGGAATGACAAGAAGTATGCTTAAGGCAATGAAGATGCCGAACTACTTATGGGGAGAAGCTGTACGACATTCAACTTACCTCATCAACAGAGTTCCTACAAAAGCCTTGAAGGATCAAACGCCCCACGACAAGGAAGCCAAATATCGAGCACTTGAGGATATTCGGCTGTGTAGCACACGCAAAGATATGCGTGACACACCAGAAGAAGCTAGATGAGAGATCAAAGTGTGTGATCAATCTTGGAACTGAGCCGGGTTCCAAAGCTTATAGACTCTATGATCCAGTCACAGGGAAGGTGATGGTGAGTAGAGACGTGATTTTTGAAGAGAAAAAAGCTTGGGATTGGTCGGCTACAATACACCAGGAAGAGTGTGAGCCAAGTATGCTTAAGCTTCCACATGAGGGTGATATAGGAGAAGGTAATGATCAGGGTGATGATCACAAACAAGAAACTATAAACCAAGATGAGGAAGAAGAAGGAGATACTGATCACAATGCAAACCAAGATGGTGGTGTACAACCATTGGTGACTAGACACGGCCGAACCATAACGAAACCAAAGTATCTCGATGACTATGTGTTGATTGCGGATCAAGAGTGTGCAATGTTGTTGCTCACAGTAGATGACGAGCCAGAGAACTATCTTGAAGCAGAACACGTACGAGAATGGGTGGAAGCAATGGAGGCCGAGATGGAGTCTATCACAAGAAACAAGACGTGGGAGCTTGTGGATAAACCGGCTGGTGCTAAACCTATAGGGTTGAAGTGGATCTACAAGATAAAAAGAAAAGCAGATGGTATAGTGATCAAGTATAAGGCGAGACTTGTGGCAAAAGGCTATGTCCAAAGACAAGGGATAGATTTCGATGAAGTGTTTGCACCCGTGGCACGTCTCAAAACTATCAGGCTCTTGATAGCCCTTGCAGCAACAAATGGCTGGGAAATACATCATCTGGACGTGAAGACTGCTTTCTTGAATGGAGATCTAAAGGAGTTAGTGTTTGTAACTCAACCCGAAGTTTTGAAAAGAAAGGTGAAGAAGATTGAATTTATGTGTTACACAAGGCTTTGTATGGGTTACGCCAGGCGCCTAGAGCATGGAACATTAAACTCGATCAGGTTCTGAAGGAGATGAGATATAAGAAGTGCACGAAGGAACCATCAGTGTACCGCAAGACTGAAGGAGGAGGGTGTTGAGCAGAAGGCCGATATCCTTACCAAGCCATTAACAAGGATTAAGTTCAAGCAAATGAGGAGCTTAATTGGAGTTCAAGAAATTAATCTTCCTGATTCAAGTTGGAATTAAGGGGGTGAATGTTGGATAATTCCAAGCTTGTAGATACTTAACATATTATTAAATGTTTAATATGTTAAGGAAAACACAAAAGGAAATCTAAGAATATGAAAAGGAAGTTTTCTATTTAGATTAGGTTTGTGTTTTCCTATTCCACATATTAAAGGGAATTATTCATCACTATAAATATAGATAATATGGAGAGGTGTTCCATAAGATCTAAGAAAGAAACATTGAATGCTTTAGTTTTGAGTAGTTTCTAAAGCTAATAAGAAAAGGTGTCTCTAATAGATTTGAGGCTTTTACTTTAATGTTCTGAATGCCTGATTTAAGGATTCTTCACAATTGCTAAGTATCTGTTTCAGTATTGTGCAAAACCCAACAATGATATCAATCAGATTATGATGTTTAGGGATCTAATTATGATTAAAAGTCTTTTCTGAAACTTGAAATGATTGCAATTTGAATTTCTTTTTGTTGTAGATGCCATCACAAAGTTCGAAGAGGTATTGATGACTGAACCAAAGAAACATAAGGCTCTTTGGTGAGTGGGTTTTGTTTCAAAAAAACATCTAAGATTAAGACTAGTTATTGAAAAACTTGTGGATGAGCATAGTAATAATGTTTATATGTAGGAGTATTGTAGCCATTACTGACCTCAAAACCATTGACTAATGTTTATGTTGAAAACGGTTTAGTGATATTACAAGAACGAATCTCAAGATCTAGCAAAGTCACCTAAACTTCTTTGCTAAAGTCGAGCTCCTTTCCAGAAAAAATCTCCCTCTCTCCCTTTGTGATCTTCCGCCTTTTATGATTGGTCGTCTGCCTTCCTTCTTTCCTTTCTTTTTTCCCTGATTGTCTGGTGATTGATTTGCCTATTAATTTTCGTTAATTTCTTCATTTATGAGTTTTCCTTATTTCAGCGCGGTGAGATCTTACTTTCCGCTTCCAGCTTCCCCTTGACTCATCCCATATCTCTTTCCTTTATAGTCGTTGAAGATATTTTTCTGGGGATGAGTTTTTAATTGGGCGGAAACATTGGCCTAAGTAATGGGCCGAATGTTTATTGGGCCCATGGTTAACAATTGCCCCCTAACTTCCTTATCTCAACGTGGTGATGATTGGGAAACGATCTTCTTGCCTAAGTTTTTCTTTATTTTGATATTTCAAATATTCAAATTCTGTCATATTTCCAAATTTGAATAGGCGGTTAGATCCTTGCTTGGCGAATATCAACGGCCGTCCTTGCTGCGTACGATTCGTATAAGAGCGTGTGGAGTAGTGGGCTCCTAGGTATTCGTGTTGTGCGGTAACCGTCATTTCGCTGTCTTGTCACGCCTTAACTCTTCTCTCTTCTGTTTCAAAGCAATAAACTCTGTCTTCCACACACTCTGCTTCTTTTTTTCTTTCTTTCTCCGTTCCGAGTCATTTTTCTTTGAATCTTTTAGTTCCGACCTTAGATTATGCTTTTGAGATGGCCTCTGGTTTAAAATCTAAGACTCCAAATCGCTCTGGTCTCAATTCTGGACTATCGATTGCTGATCTGGAAGGTTTCCGCGCTCGAAACAAGGTTTCGGAATCAGTGGAACTCTGGAGGTCGTCATCTCTGTTGTTTCCGGATCAATTCATTTGCTCCTCGACATTCTATTTTGATTGTTGCGGGTTATCCTTCCCTCTTCTCGAGTGTCTATCTGTCTCTTGTGAGGCAAATTTTGGCCCTAATCACACTTTTCCGTGAGCGAGGAGTCGAACTTGACTCCAGGGCCTTGCTGCAGCTTTGCCCGGTGAAGTTAAGCATTCGAGCCAACGAAGCACTTCCGTCCTTCTGCACCTCACGCCTCAAATGGATAGAGGGAACCCTCGACTGCGAGGATGGGTGGAAGCAGAGCATGATGTGGTTTCAGATCACCCCTCCTACGATCGGCATCTTCCCGATGAATTTTATTCTCAAGTCAGACAGTCGAGAGCTAGGTTTGATGTTTTGACTTTAGAATATTACACTTGCTTTATCCTGGCATGTTGTTTACTTTTCTTATCCTTATTCCCCTTGTTGCAGTTGTCTTTGATCTTGGACGAGATAGGAAGGCCAAAATTGTCCATTTGCTCCAACATGGAGATTGCTAGTGGAGCTTTTTTAGCATGGATAGGATTCGCCATACTCTTGCTTCCCCTTCTCCTGCGGTGTCTCCTGGCCCGATGCACTCTCCTCTGCGCTCTGCTGACCGTTCCGGTCGCCGCGATGGTAAGGGTTTGTAGTTAATTTAGTGCGCTACCTTTGTAGTTGGTATAATTACTTTCTTAGATGGATGGCCTTTGTTTATTTCAGGCTCCAAGTCTCGTCCTGCTGCTCCGGATTCGAGAGCCCTCTCCTAAGCGAACTTACGGTAATTCCGATCGCCGCTGTGAGAAGAGGCTGATGGGGTGGGGGGATTCAACTCCATCGCCAGCGGATTCTCCACCAGTTGGGGCTCTGACCCTTTGACTTTGCTTCGTAATCTGTTTATCCTTCCCGAGTTTCCGGCCACTTCAGGAGGACAATCTGGATCCGATCACGATGCTTATAGTCCGAGCTCTGGCAACGCACCGGCTGAAGGTTCTGGCGTCCACCGAGTTGTTTGATTTATTTTCTCACTATTTATTTTTTGTTGCCTTCACGGTGTAATTCTCTAGAACCTGCAATATTTATTTTATTTGTTTTAGTTAATGAATCGTACTTTGCTTACCTAGGAGGGTTTTAATCCATTTTAGGGGCGCTTTGGGCCCCTCTTCTTTTAGATCTACTTTGCAGTTTTCTTTTAATACATCCGGTAAGTAGCTGAAAGCACAAGCACCTATTTTTGGTTACTCGTTTCAGGCCTCTCTGGCCTTTATTCTGTGCGAGTACCTGTTTTTGGTTATTTCGTTGTGGGCCTCTCTGGCCTTTTGATTCTTATATGTGTGCCCCCTTTTTTGGTTCCTCGTTCCTGGGCCTCTCTGGCCTCTTTCTTTAGTGGCGTCTCTGGCCCTTTGATTTTTTGGGTCTTTCTGGCTTTTATGTCTTTGGGCCTTTTTGGCTGTTTTAGTTCTAGGTATTTTCAGCCACTTTTGGTTTTCCTTTGGTTTCAGCGCGTCCCGGCAGAATTCTCGGTTGCACTGTCATCCTTTTCTTTTTGGAGTTAGGCCTTAGTTTTCACGGGGGCCTCAATGATTAACGTCGCGTCGCTTTTACTTCATTTCTCTCTCTCTTCCCTCGATATGCTGATTGGACTTGGACGTTTTTGATCGCTTCTCAACCGTCGTGTTTGAGGTGTTATTTCACTTTCTTCATTTCGAATTCTGTATCCACGATTTTGAGGGTAATTCTTCTTGTTCTTCTCTTCTCTTGCGATTCCTGAGAGTATTTTGCCGGTTTCGCTCCTCCCCTTCGTTTCTTCGGTGCGTAGTGGCTTCGGGTTGTTGTATGAGTGAGGGTGAGAGCGATTCTACTAGTTTTGGGGCTTTCACCGCTAGTTTCTCTAGTTCCGGCATTCTTTTAGCTCTTTAGGGTCGTACGGCGATACTTTTAAGCCATGAAGCACCGTCTTTGACGATTACTGTCGTTCTGTAACGAAGACGGAATAGGCGTCTACTAGGGCTTGTTCCAGTCGCTGGCGTCCTCGTGCCGCTGGTAGGGAAGAACTCCCCATATCGAGGGGCAAAGTTTACGGCCCTCACTACCAATCAAACTTTACTAATGAAAGTTTAGATAGGTGGCAACGCGAGATGGGCATCAGGTCTGTTGCGCTAGAGCCTCCGGGGGGTCGTTCTCCGGAGGGGGCTCTCCCTGATAAGTTTTGTGCCTTCACTATCTTCTTTGAAAGGAGTGCCCTTAGTTTCCCCATCCCCAGAGCGCTGTTTCTGGTTCTTAACGGATTAGAGCTCTCCTTGTCCTATTTGTGCCCTTCTTTCCTTCGGGTAGTTTTGGGGACATATACTCGTGCTGTCGAGGAAGGCATCAAGTTTACTCTGAGTCATCTCCTAGGCCTTTACGTCGTGAATTCCTACATGAACTTCTTCTATTTGTCGCCAAAACCGTGGAACCGTGTGATCGTTCGGATTCCTGAAAAAGACCCCTTCTGGAAAAGTCGTTACTTCTTCTTTAAGTTGAAATATAAGATCGCTCCCTGTTGCTTTTCCCCGTTGTTTTGCAGCCTCACCCTCATTGGACCCCGTGGAGAATCTTGGCACATTCCGATCGACACTCTTGAGAGGCGATTGCTATTGGGATTCCTTTACCCACGATCATGTGAAGGATTGCTTAGTCCATCATTGGGACGATTACATCCGCACTCGGCGACCTCTTCCTTCCATCGTCTTCAAGTCTTCTTCTTCTAAGTCTCAGAAACCGGCTGAATCCGGTAAGCGGTGTGTATGAGGTGAAAAAGGCCATCAATGATCTAAGCCAAGAGGATATGGAGTTCAATTAATGGTTTGGAAAGTATAGATCACTTTGGGCCGAGCTTGAAATGCTAAGGCCACCAACGGTGGACCACATAGTGTTAGGTGAGAGACTTGAACAAAACAAAGTGTTTGGTCTCATGTTGAACCTCAACATTGCCTATGAGGATCTCATTCGTCATCTCCTAAGGCAAGACAAGCTCCCAAGCCTTGAAGAAGTGTGTGGCTTCATGCAAAGGAAACAAGCATCTCAGAGTTTGCTTCGTGGTAAGGGGGAGCTTGCTGTGGCCAACAAGGCCTCCTACCGTCAAGAAGAGAAGAAGGTTTGGGTATGTGACCATTGCAAGAAGAAAGGCCACTCCAAAGACCGTTGTTGGATCCTCCATCCTCATCTCAAACAAAACAAACCACAGGACAAGTAAAGGCAAACATTGCAAGCGAGGAATCTCTAGCTCAAGCGAGTGGAGCAATCTCCTCTCAACCGGTTGTTGGTGGTGCAATGGTGGCGACACATGGTGAATTTATGAGGAAAGCGGATCTTGATGAACTCATCAAAACCATCAATGCCCTAAAGGAGTCCGATAACGCTTTCTATGTGTCCAAAATTATTAAGTCTTTGGTTGTAGATTCCAGAGCAACTCATCATATGATTATCAATGTTAGGCTGCTTGAGAACTTGAAACTGGCTTTAGGTAGTGTTAGTATTGCGGATGGAAAGGAAGTTCCCATTAAGGGTATAGGAGACCTCAAGTTATTTGATAAAATGTCTAAAGCTTTATACATGCCAACTTTAAATCAAACTTGCTAAGTGTTTATAGAACTGTTTGTGACTTGAATTGTAAAACTATCTTCGATCCTAACAAGGTTTGTTTTCAGGATACTAAGAATGGTCGTATCATTGGAGAAGGTATTGGCAAGCATGGTCTTTACTTGCTAAAGGAAACCAAGAATAGTCCAAATCTATCGTTTGATTCAAGTTTATCTAGCTCTTCTAATGCTTTTGTTTCTAGTCTTAGTAATGATGTGTTGTTGCATGCTCGTTTAGGACATCCACATTCTTGTGCTTTGAGTTTAATGTTGCCAAATATTTTCTTTAAAAATGACAATTGTGAAGCTTGTATATTTGGGAAGCATTGTAAATCGGTGTTTCCTAAGTCTTCCACTATTTATGAGAATTGCTTTGATCTTATTCATTCTGATGTGTGGACTTCACCTTGCGAATCTAGAGATAACCATAAGTATTTCCTGACCTTTATAGATAAAAAATCAAAATTTACTTGGTTAACTTTGCTTCCTAGCAAAGACCGCGTCCTTGAGGCATTTACTAACTTCCAAAATTATATTTTGACTCAATATAGTGCTAAGATAAAGATTCTAACGTCCAACAATTTTTGGGGAATACACAAGTCATGCTTCCAAACAATTTTTTGCCAAACATGGGATAATATACCAAACAACTTGCCCATATACACCACAACAAAATGCTGTAGCCGAGAGGAAGAATAGATACCTCATGGAGGTGGCTAGATCTATGATGTTCCATGCAAATGTCCCCAAAAGATTTTGGAGTGATGTCGTGGTTTCAGCATGCTACCTTATCAACCGCATCCCCACAAGAGTCCTTTATGACATCTCTCCTTTTGAGGTACGACATACAACTAAGCCATCTATTGAACACTTACGTGTGTTTGGGTGTGTTTGTTTTGTGTTTACCCTAGGAGGACAAAGGACCAAACTTGATGCTAAGAGTGTGAAAGGCATGTTCATTGGCTACTCCATTACCCAAAAGGGATACAAATGCTATGTCCCAGAACAAAGACGAGTCATGGTGTCAAGAGAAGTCAAGTTTGTAGAAGACAAAGGGTATTATGAGGAAAAATGTTGGGAGAATCTTCAAGACTTATCCCAAAATACCTCGGGTCGTGCCTTGGGTCTAGGAAGACTTCTTGAAAAACTTGGAGTTGGCGGCTTCAATGATTACTTACGGTCCAAGCCATGTAATGACAAGGGCCGTGATGAAAGTGAGCCGGTATCCATCCTACATAATGAGGAGGAACCTCTGGATGACCTAAGTCCACAACCCATCGACCCAAGTATTGCCATAACTTCATCATCAAATCGCGACCTAGGTGCGGCTCGCGGCCTTGACTCGGCTCGCGGGCTTGATTCAGATCGCGGCCAGAGTACGGAACACGGCCTTGATTCAGATCGCAGCCGGAGTACAGAACATGGCCTTGACTTAGCCCATGACCGTAGTGTGGAGTTGGACACGGGGGTGATTTTTGAGGATGTTGAACCAAAGGATACTACAACTGTGGAAGAGATTTCTCCACCCGTCCTAAGAAGGAGACAACGGCCGCGAAACTCTAATATCTACTTCAACAATGTGGCTGAGGCTCATCCGATGCAAATAGTGTGCAACCTAGCTACTGTTCCAGTGGAGCATCAAGTTTTTATTGCCTAACTTGATCAACACTTTGTGCCAAGGACTTATGATGAAGCAAAAGAATACAAAGTGTGGCGTGATGCTATTGGAGATGAACATGGGGCCATGGACCGCAATCACACATGGGATGAAGCTCAATTACCATGTGGAAAACGGGTCGTGACTTCTCGGAGGATCTTTACTATCAAGTATAAGAGTGATGGTAAAATTGAGATGCACAAGGCTAGGCTTGTGGCACGCGGCTTCACTCAAACATATGGTGAAGACTATCATGATATATTTGCCCTGGTAGCCAAACTTCATACGATACGTGTGGTGTTATCCCTGACCACTAATCTTGATTCGGATTTGTGGCAAATGGACGTGAAGAACGCATTTCTTCAAGGAGAACTCGAGGATGAGGTCTACATGATCTCTCCACCGGGATTGGAACATATAGTTGCCCCCGGGAATGTACTTCAGCTTAGAAAAGCCATTTATGGTCTCAAACAATCCCCACGTGCATGGTACCACAGGTACACCATCCTTTATGAAATGGTTGGTGTACCTGAAAATATAGCCAGGAAAGCTATTTCAATAGAGTGCCACATTGAGAGATCGTAGGTTTAAAAAGTCGGAGGCGGATCATACCCTCTTCACTCTTCAAAGTCCAGAAGGTATAGTTGTTCTTCTAATCTATGTGGATGATATGATCATCACCGGGAGTAACAAAACCGGCATTCAAGGTATCAAGGCACATCTTAAGTCCATCTTTGATATTAAGGATTTAAGTGAAATGAAGTCCTTTCTTATCTCAACGAAAGTACACCCGTGATCTTTTGAATGAGTGTGATGTAGCTGTTCGTGTTGCGAAGACACCACTTGAGGATGCCTACAAAGCAACGAGCAAGGGGGAGAATGATGACCAACCATTTGAAGATGTTCATCAATACCGAAGAATGGTAGGTAAATTGATATATCTTACCATAACACAACCAAATTTGTGTTTTGCAGTGAACCAAATAAGTCAACACATGCAAGCTTCCAAGATGTGTCATTGGGAGATGGTGGATCAAATTCTTAGGTACCTAAAAAGAACTCCGGAGCAAGGTATATGGATGGGCCGGAATGAAAACACAACCCTTGTCAGATATTGTGATGCGGATTGGGCCAGAGATAGACAAGACCACAAATCGACTACCGGATATTTCATGTTCCTTGGAGGCAACCAAGTTACTTGGAAAAGCAAGAAGCAAAAGGTGGTTTTTTGTTCAAGTGCGGAAGCCGAGTATAGAGCAATGAGAAAGCTCACGTATAAACTCATATGGTTGAAGGCTTAGCTTAAGGACTTGGGGATTGAGTCATAAGAACAAATCACAATGCATTGTGACAATCAAGCGGCTATCCATATTGCATCAAACTCGGTGTTTCATGGGAGAACAAAGCACATTGAGGTTGATTGCCACAAAGTTCGAGAGAAGGTAGAGCAAGGAGTAATACTTCCATGCTACACAAGGAGCTCGGACCAACTAGCGGACATCTTCACCAAGGCCGCAAGCTCTATGGTGTGTAGGTTCGTGTATTCAAAGCTTGGGTTGATCAAGCTACCTAAGCCGTGTTTATGATCCATACTTTTTTTCCCTTAGTGGTTTTTATTGAAGGGACGCATAATCAAGGCCGACCCAGAAAAGCCGCGGCCTGTCGCGGCCTAGTGCGGCCTAGTGCGGCCGACCCGGAAAAGCCGCGGCCTGTCGCGGCCTAGTGCGGCCTAGTGCGGCCGACCCGGAAAACCCGCGACTTGTCGAGGCTTAGTGCGGCCTGTCGCGACCAAGTGCGGCCGACCCGGAAAACCTGCGGCCGGTCGCGACCTCGAGCGGCGCGGCGCGGCGCGGCCCACTTCCACCTTTTAAGGACGCACGCTCCACTCCACTTTGTGACAAGCCATTGGCTCCTCTTGTTGTATTTTCTTATAAATAGAACTTGTAAACCTCATTCACAAATCAATCAATTCGAAAAACACATTCTCTCATTCTCTCATTCTCGCATTCTCTCTCGTTTTTTAGTTCCCATTCTAGTCATGTTAAGTCTACAATTCTAACATGGTATCAGAGCTACAAGCTCTTGAACCAATTGCTTCCGCTGAATCTCTCTTAATCTCTATTTAAATCTCTCTTAAATCTCTC
>WJSH01001240.1:13176-24514 GCA_009757365.2 Lepidium campestre | reverse complement strand
ATTCCAAATATAACCTTGTAAATAAATGTAGTACTAATAAATATTGTAATTAAGATTGTAAATTGATGTTATTTGTGAGGTTAATGTAGTCAATTTATAAAATTTCTTAATTTACGTAAAACAACCTAGAACGACATGTAAAAGCAATCGGAGGGAGTAATGAACACGGTTTCTTTTGACGATGGTAGATGAATGGACAATTCACATCATTCAATGTTGAAACCCCGATATTTATAAGTGATGTATTGGGCTATTCGATAGTTGTAAGTTGTAACGGTTAATTCAATTAGAAATTGTGAAATAAATGTGCATTTATGATTAAGTTTAAGAGAATTTAAGTTACAATTTTATGCATTAAATGTATTAGAAATTATGATGTGAATGTGGACTATTGAATAAGTGAGTTTAATTAATAGAATGTAAATTACATTGTTTCAAAATAAATGTTATGGAGCAATGATTTTAGGAGTTTTAAGGATTGTAAATTATAATTTGTATGAAAGCATTGTCAAGTGGACCAATGAAAAAGGGGTTTCACTCTTCCTATTGACAAGTAGACGAATAGGGAGAGGGTAAGAAAGATGGGAAAATATTAGATTAGGTGATACATAACTTTTTGAAAAACAAATGCTAAAGTCATAATATTATTTTATGTTTTTGACATACATTAAAAAAAATACACGTGAAAAGATTAGTAGAAAAATACCGAAAAAAGAAACGACATAATATAAAACTTTAATACTTTTGTCCAATCTAATAAAACTTTAATGAGAAGGGAAAATGGATAACGAAAAAAACCGAAAATCTACTAAAAACAAAGGACGAACAACAACAACTTCCAATAACCAAAAAACGACATAAAGTAAAGCTTTAATAATTTTGTTAAATTTAATATTGTTTTGTACGAGAAAAATAAACCGAAAAAGACCTAAAATCAATTAGAAGCAAACAATGAACAAGAACAACTTGCAAGAACTAAAAACCATGACATGAAATACAATTTTGATACTCATGGTCAATCTAATATCCTCTATATAATAAACCGAAAAAGACCGAAAATCAATTGGGAGCAAACAGTGAACAAGAACAACTTGCAAGAACTAAAAATTATGACATGAAATACAACTTTGATACTCATGGTCAATCTAATATCTTCTATATAATAAAAATGTAACTTTTTATAAAAATAACTTTAGGATGATGTGATATATTACATTGTATGCCATTAAAATTTAGTTATTTTTATAGAAATGTTATAAGGATATTTTCGTCTAATTATATTTATGTTTAGCATTAACTCTTAATATATTCTAATTAAGTAAAGTGTATATCTTAAATTGATAACCGAGCAATATTTTAGCAAATGTTTTTACAAGTTATTTTAATTGAGGAAACTATTAGATGAATTCATAAAACTTCTATATTAATAATATTTTTTGCCATAAAATAAATTTATTTTTGGGATATTTGAATTGTTATTGTTATATTTTTTTGGGCTATTTTTATTATTTGAACAAATTTATTTAATTTCATACTATTTTGATACATTATTCTATATTATTTATTATATTTTTATTAGGTTCATATTTTAAAAATTAGATAATGAGAAAATGGTACAAATTCTCTTTTGTTTTGGTTGATAAATAAAATTAATTTATTAATTATTTGATCAATGTAAATCAATTGATGTCGGTAAGCAACACATACATATACTTCGACATCAATTTTTTATATGCGATCGTTTTGCTTATAGAATACTAATATTGAACGACATCAATTAAATACCAATTGATTTTACAATGATCACAAATAATGTTGACATGCTCATTAAAAACACATGAGTAAAACATCGATGTGAAATAAAACCAATTATTTACTATTATTCAAATTTCAAATAATTAATGTCGAAATTTTATAAAACACAAAAATTTAAATGTTACTAGCATTAAATCTTACAATACATTTCGTGTTTATTTATTAAGATACTTTAAAAAAAAAAAAATCTATTAATATGTTTTCAATATATTAAAGATTATGTCCTGTAAAATAATTTTTAAATACAAGTTCAAATGTCTAAATGAACACATGATCCATGTTTGCCTAAATGAATAATATGATCCATGTTTACCTAAATGAACACATGTCTAAAATTATAAATGAATATGAATATGAAAACCTAAATGAATATTGGATTTTTTTTTTGTCGACATTAGGCCACAATTGGCCAGTCCAATAGCCAAGTTTCTACATAATTTAGGCAATGGGACTCGATTCCTGGATGTGCAAGTGCGTCTGTCTTTAGTGAACTTACCACATGCCACTAAACTTAAGGCCACCTGCAAATGAATATTGGTTTAAAACCCTAAATGAACACGGTCTAAAAACTTAAATGAATACTGATCTAAAAATCTAAATGAACATGAGTCTAAAAACTTAAATGACACGGGTTTAAAACTTTTAATAAACGCGGGTCTAAAAACTTAAATGAATACATGTCTAAAATCCTAAATAAACATGAGTATAAAAACTGAAATGATATGAGTTGGAAAATTTTATATATGAAAATTTTAATATATCAAAACATAAATAAAAAATATTAGAAAATATATTTTGTGTACAAAATCGGTAATCATTATAAGTTGATTTTTAGTATATTATGTATATACAAAAATAATAAATTTACATATATAAATCAAACCATAAAAAAAAAAATATCACATATATGAAGAGATTTAATATATTGTAATCTTTGCATCATACAAAAAAATTATGAGTATTTAAAATCAAATGAAAAATAATACAATTACTAAAAATAATAATCCGTGCACCGCACGGGTAATCATCTAGTTGTTATATATTTCTTCTTTATCGCAATTAAAGTGAAACTTTAATTGATTGAAAATGATAAGAATCTAAAATTTAAAATGCAAATAAAGTAAAAATAAAGAAATAAATTTTGGTAATATATTGTATAAATGTTAATTAAGGATTTTTGGCTGGCATAATAAAAGAAAATATATGTAAAAAATCTCATATTTTTAGAAAATATTAGCTATTTTGTAGTCCACTCATATCAATCCTAAGCTCAAGACTTCCCTTTTAAATAGACAAACCCTCTCATAACTAATCTCACTTCCAAAATTCAAAACCCTAAAAATTAAGTAAATAAATAAATTTGTAAGAACATGGAGGATAACAACGGTGATATCACTCGCCAGCACCATCAGCCGTCACCGCCTCCTCCTCATCCGCAGTCGGCTGAGGCTGGTGAAGATGGAGAGATGAGGCTGAGTCATGTGGAGGAAAGAGCGGAGAAAATTGAAATGTGGATTGGGTTTTAGGGTTTGTAACCGCTTTGGTTGAAAACATGTATTGGTGTGTTGTAATAATTTGTCATTTTTGTGGTCATCAACCTGACGTTGCTACATACAGAACGATTGTAAATGGAATGTGTAAGATTGGTGACACTGAGCCGGCCTTGAATCTACTTAGGAAGATTAAATTTGATGTTGTAATCTACAATGCCATCATTGATCGTCTTTGCAAAGATGGACATCATATCGCTACCTACAAGTGTATGATAGATAATTATTTAAACTGTGGTAAATGGAGTGATGCCAGTCAACTGCTGTGTGAAATGAGCAAACGGAATGTCAACTCTGATACAAGGAGATGCTTTGTAAGGGTTATGAATGTTCCAGATTCTAATTTCTACGATTTTGACAAGGATCGAACTGAAGCTTCGTTTGGAGAAAAACAGGTTGGGGCTTCTTATGATGATAGTGAGGGCATGCCTCGTATTATATCCACTGGTCCACAAATTTGTCTCTCAAGAACAGTTCAAGCTGTGTGTTTCTTGGCTGATGTGCAATAATAATAAAGAACTTGGTCCAATGAATTGGTTTGATTGTGAATAGTACAAAACGAGTGGATGCTTCTCAATCGGGAAACGCGAATACATCGATTCTCTCAACTCATTCTCACAATGAATCTTTTTCTTTTCTTTACTCTACTTTTTATTCGTTTTGATGCTCCTAAAATCTGATTATCTTATTGTAATAAGACTTTGGACTTATGTTATGTCATTTAGAAACTGGCATCTTCATATATATCAAAGTTTTTATATGATTTACAATTAAACTCTTTAATCTTCTTTTTTCTTGTAAACGATTCAAATATATTAATCGCGGAGTTATTTGCTCAAACTAGAAACATAGATATATGACCACCAGCCAATCTTGACATATCTACCACTTGCATATGTAGGCTCAACAGCCATGAACCGGCGACCATCCATTTGATTGTGCCATGAACCAAGCCATAAGGTTCAGTCTTATCATCAGAAACAGAAGATCCAGTATAAGATATGTTTGATGTATTTTCCCGAAAATTTGTGAATTACATATTGGTAAGATTTCATACCTTTTGAGTTTCTAGTAATGTGCATATATGTAAATGAATGCGAATAATTAAATTTAGGTATAAAATTTCATATTTTAGAAAATATTAGCTGTATATATCAATGTAAAAGTGAAGATTTTTTTTTCCTTTTAATTATGAACCCTCCGAAAAAAATCTCTCATCAAAAACCCAATAAATTATATAAAAGTAATTATAAAAAACTATATTTGACAAAATAAAAATAACAAATCTATGAAATTTCATATTGAGAAAATATTAGTTGCTTCTTAGCCCATTGTATCAATCCTACACTCTATTGAAAGTAAACTTGATTTCGGATCAAGTTATCACTAACTGGGTCAAAATATTGATCCAAATTATAGAAGACTTCACAAAAATATCTAGATTAGTGTTCAAAACATTCTAGAAGTTCTCTAGAATTATCTACCATTTTATTTTTAGATCAAGATCAAAACAAAGATATGATAAGTATTCTAGATAAGTGTCAATTTAGATTTAGGATTAGTGTCAATCTAGATAAGATTTATGACAAGTGTTGTAAAACTATGTAGATAATTTGTAATATGGAGGCTATAAATACCTCCACCACATCTCATTTATAAAATAAGTCTTCAATTAAAATCAAAGGTATCATAAGTTTTCTTCTTCATAAAGTTTTCTCTCATTTTCTAAACACATAACACTTCTCTATAATTATCTTAAAGATTCCTCTTCCAACACACTCAAACTTTTGCTTTAAATACAGTTACTCTCGGACAACAAATCTCATGTCCAAAATAAAATGGAAAACAAGCTTGTTAAGTTGTCGACTTCGTTGGGTTTGATCATCTGAGACCAGCTTGAAAAAGAGCTTTTACAAAGGAAGAAGAGAAGCTTGTTGTTGAACTTCATGCTATATTTGAGAATTCATGGGAAGATATTGCTAAAGGAGTATGTATCTCTCTCTTTTCTTTTCAACTCTCTGCATTTACTTGTTTTCAATTTGCTCAAAGTCTTTTGTTTCTTTTTGGCTGCGTGGACAAACTAATGATGACATAAAGAATATCTGGAACAAAAGAGTTGATAGACTGAAGCGACGTGATGAAGCTAGAGAGCAACAGATGAATGCAAATCAGAGTCAACTCTTTTGGTGGCAAACAACAATATGCCAATCAATCAATGCTCTTCCAACGATCAAAATGAAGGTATAGCGCAATCAACGAATGCAACAATACAGTATGTTTCAAACACAATATATTGTGTTGTTGCATTCCACTACAAGAAAACATGGTAAATTTTGATCACTTATTTTGATCAAAAATTATATTTTGATCAAAAATATGTCAAAAATATAATATTTGACCAATTTTAGATCAAAATATAATTTTTGGTCAAAACAATTGGTCAAAATTTACAATTTTTTCTTCGTTGCTTCCTCTCTACCTTCATTCTGGTAGTAGGAAGAGTTGGCACATTGTTGTTTGCCACCAAAGAGTCTTGACTAAAATTATGTTGTTGAATTATGTTATATTGTAATAAGTTGTATTTCTCTTGTGATATCTTTGTCTCGTCTAAGTGGATTATGTGGATGAAATCGATGTAGAAGACAATGGTTTAAGTTAAATCTACGTATATGCTTACACTTTATTCCAATTTTGGCCAAATTATACGTGGAAATCAATCTTTTATTAAATAGCATTTATTTTCATTTTCATTCACAATTATTCATTGTATCCACCATATCCTTAATTAATATCATCTCCAACATATGTCTAGTTTCAACTGATTTTGAGCAAAATATATCACAAAATCGAGGTAAGGTTTCCCATTGATAACTAATATTTGTATAAGAGCATTTCCAGTATAGGTTTTGACTTGTTTGTATTCTAATCAATCATGATTGAAATATCAATTAGTTAGTCTCAGTTCTTAATTATGAATTGAATTGAATTCATTGTTACTTTGTAATACCAAAATGATTGAAAATGCTAATCCTCCATGAATGTTTTAAGAAAAGACCATGTCAAATTCTCAGCACATTAAAACCTCTTTAAATTTATATTCAATTCATTAATAATATCTATAAATTAATAAAATTTTCTGATCCTAAATTAAGTTTTTGGTTCAATTAAGTATATCGATAACTTAATAATTATTACAAATCAATAAAAAAAAAAAAATAGTAGTTCTAATGTAGTCAATGTTATTAATTTGTAGAGAGTTTACTATAGATATAATATATTGCAAGATCAAGTAATTTCTCTCACTTATTATGTAAAGGTGTATGAATTGAGTAGTTCTTGTGCGTATGCGTAAATATTGAATTTTTAAATGGGATATAGAACGTGTGATTTGATTAAGCATAAAAATATACATTTAAGTCAATAGTTTCACTCAATATATATTATTCGTTTAACTGTCACCATTGCTGAATGTACATGGGATTACTATATCGGAGGCTCCATGTAATGCTTTAATTGTTGGTTATCTCCTAGGAACTGCACATTACGGAACCCCATTCCCCATCTTGATTGTAATGCCCAGAACAAAGTTGTTCCCTCAGATTCAACAACAAAATGTCTTTCCTCAAATTCCCCCATGCTAAAATCTTGAAAGATTCCTCCTCTAGTCTGCATTGTACTCAGTCATCATCTGTTCCTTGGTCCAAGTTTCTATAGACGAGAGAAGAAAAAGACTCCACTTGTACATAGCCATTCTTATGTATCAACAATAGCACGGTTCCATGTTGTCATGTAACCAATGGTACATCCATTATAGACCAATTCATTTCAACTCTTCCAAATCCGCCATAGTGTCTAAATAGGACTAAAATGCACGAATTTATCTAGGCGATGATCATTGCTAATACTTAATAGATACTGTAACTTATCTTCTAATTGGCAATTTGGACTTTCCAAACAGCCGAGGAAACACCAGAGCATCTCCATACCGCAAGATAAAGCGGTCATGTAAATAATTCGTGGTCGAGCATTTCAAATTAACACTGAAGACAACAGCTATGAACATTTAGATTACGCTTCTGTAAATATTCGGCTACTGCCATCAACCGAAAACCAATTCGCAATAGGAAATGTGAAACACCCTAGCCCGGCTTTCCCAAGACCGCAGTCAAAATAAACCTTCCCGGTTACTTGAAACATTCAAACTAGAAACACCCAAATCATGTAAAAGGTTAAGTTCGGCCATGGTCAGGCCGAACACTTAATCAGATTATGTTCCACTTTTAAAGTTAGTCAAAATTCGGATTCAATTTAGTTATGATAACCCAAACAATGCAATCTATCAACATAACTTAACAATTTCCAACACTTAGATCATTTCAACTTAGCAATTCAATTGTTAAACACTTTGCGCAGCAGAAATCATAATCAGACTTTAACTATGTAGTGACTAACACGTACCTTAGCTAATTCGGATTGAGTTCAACTTACCCGTCTGCATCCAGTCCGTACCATGAACTGAACTGTGAGGTTATTACGCACTTCTTCTGATATGCTACTATTCGAGTCCATCGGTCCTCATTCTATCCCATTTGTAGTTTTCCATCCGTCAGTCTTCTGATCCAATCATGTTGTGCCTTACTCTGTTTCTCAAACTGATCCATACCACTATCTCTTGAACCGCTTATGGCTTGGTTCCTTCCGTGAAAAATTGCATAATCCGTCAGCCACTCTTCACCGCCAGACTTCGCGTTCATCATACCTGAGCTCAGACAACGTTCAACCAACATGAACGCTATTCGATCTTCTAGAAACCATGTCCGATCAATACTTCTCCTTGTACGATCATTGTATGTGTTTTTCTCTTGTCTCGACCATGGTTTGTACCATCATGAATCTGATCCACTCTCCTTTCCATCGTCGTATTTACCTTTCACCATCTCTCCTTATTACTAAGTCACACAGCCAACCATCCCCATAAAGTGACCAAGTAATAAACAGAGATGGCTCGGCTACTCCGAGACCATCAATGATCCAATTAAAACCATCGATCATCCTTCCAGTCAATCACATTAATCTTCATCCGACCTTACACCGATTTGTATGCATCTTCTCCATCTATCCTTGATACTCGTCGATCATCACCAATTGCCGTTCAAACAACACCATTACAGTATGTTCATCCCCGATCACAGTCCAATCATCCTCGATGAGGATCCAATCTTCCTTGATCATGTTTCAATCATCTTCGATTAATATCCAATCTTCCTTGAGACAATTCGATCCACTTTGATCACGGTTCAATCATCTTGTTGTTATCAAACTTCTAACACCTCTTGTTGCACCTTGTTCGATCATCAATCGAACCAGACTCGAGTTTCCTTGATCTTGCTCGATCACAGTCAAACCTTTTTCCTATCGGAACCAGGATAACTCGATCACCATCACAGTATGCTCGGAAAATCATGAAGTAATCTGATCACAATATGCAATTTTTCTCTGAAACCCATTTTTCGTGCCTTAGAATATTTTATACCTAGGTTAGGTTAACATGACGACGCAGACATATGACATATTTATAGGCGTTGTGGCCACCAAACCCTAGCCCAATAAATAAACAGGCCCAATTGCACATCTTATCGGTCCGATCATTTAATCTGAACCGAGTTCCCATATCACGGTACAGCGCGTCCTTATCATTATTGCCCAACCCTGCCAAGACATCCGACAGCTCTGTCCGAACACCGACCATCCTTGTCTGAACCCTGTCCGGCCTATTACGAATATTGACCAGAATGATCCGAAGTTTCTGAGACCGTGTCTGAACCGCGACCAAACTGGTCCGAACGTCAGTCTTGTCCAAATCTGACTAACTTGTCCAAATCCGACATATTTTATCCAATTCGACAGCCTTGTCCTAATCAAACAGTCTTGTCCAAAAATCATGGCCTTTGTCCGAAACCCACACACTTAACTGATTTTTTCCAAACTCAAATCAGTTTCCGACTAAGTCACTTAGACATTCAGATTCCCTCGACCAACTCTCAAGTGGGATCGAGTCTTCCCGGTCTTTTGCTCAGTTCGCTTGCATCATACTCGATCACTTACCATTTATGATTGGTTATGCTCGATCATTTCTACACTTTGTTAACATCAGCTCGGTCAGAACATCACTTTGCTCGGTCAGTTTTACTTTATGTTTAGGAAGGTTCGACCAAGTTACGAACCAATCATTTGGACTAAGCACATTTTATCCAAACTTATTCCTTTCCATCACACCCATTCAGAATCATCCGTCCGATCCGCGGGAGACGGGTGTTACAAAATGCTTCAGTTCCGTAACTATAGTATCAATCTTCCAATTAGCATCCGCTAAATCAGAGAGTTGTGATAACGGAGGTTTCGCAGAACTGTTGTGTGTCATAATAGAGTAGGGCAAGTGGTAACCAGATTTAACACCTTAGTGCTAAATCTCCATAGATGTTTATCACTCACCCAAATTGATGTTATGAAGACTTTTTGGATGTGTTTGTGATCCTCACCATTGACCATATAATTAAGTTCATCATCTTCCCATTGATGAGTAATTGGATCAATTAACATCGACACAAGTAAAGCTGGAATAAAGGGAGGTGGTAAACGAGGTGGACTAGCAGGGGTTACAAGTATCTAGGCGTCAATATCTAGCTTCATTAATAAGATTTCAAAATGATTTTGAGATTTTAGGTGAATTTAATGTAATTATTATGATTTAGAACTAAAATCCTCTGCAATCCCATCTAAAACCATGTGATTTGGTTATTTGTATTTATAGAAAATCTTCTAAACTCTAAAATTATCTGCAATCTACTCAAAATATTTCCAACAAGAGTGGACTTTAAAGGATTTCTTAAAATCAATAATTCAATAACCATGAATTTTAAGAGACATGTACAAATCATATGTCCAATAACACTAAATTTTAGGAGACATTTGAAAATTTGTGAAAAAATCACTCAAAATTTGTCATTTTAACTTCAGCCACAGTTCTCATGTGTGCATTTAGCTCCCAACTGAGTTCTCGTAAACCTACAGAGCTTAACATCATAGTTAGTTTTCAGGACCACAATTGGAACTGCGGTGGCGCGTACATTCCACGATTGGAGTGAAATTTAGCAAATATCTTCAAACAGAAAGAGTTAGAAACATAAAAATGCCAAGAGCGTGAGAGCTTTCTCAAAACTTATTATTTGTAGACACTTCTTCATCTAATTGGGTTTTCTCATTATTATAATGCAAAATTATTGATTTGAGAAAAAAAAAAAGCAAGACATTGATAAAATCAAAAGTTCATTGCAAATATAAATCCGAAATCTTGTGAACTTAAAATACATGTTAGCCGAGTTCTTGTTAGTCTGGTGGTTAGGATGATCTAACTAATGATTCAGGCATCAGGGGTTCGACCCCTTCCCACTACAGTTTAGTATATTATAAGAGGTTTTTAGTCAGTGGGCTCTAGTCTATGTATCGGGCCTTATCAATCCAATTATTGACAAAAAAATGCATGTTAAATGGAAAAAACATTAATAAAAGGATGAAATATTAAAAAGAAAGTTTTAAGAAAAATTAAGTAGATGTTTTGTGTGCCAAAGTTCGATGAATATCACAATAAATATTCTGATAATATAATGTAAGTTTAAATTTTCCGTTTATTGTTTGGTCTACTTTTATATTCTGATCATTGAGTTTAAAAATTAACAATTTTCCATCATGGAGAAATGTATATATTCAAATACATAAAATAACAAAATGATAAAAATAATACAGAATTAAATATGTACAAAAAGTTATTGATACAAAACTAAACATTATTAAAAAAAGTTTAGAAAAAAAATCAAATCCCGCATTATATTGCGCATACAATCCTAGTATTGAGTGAAACTAGTGACTTAAATTTATCTCTTTATACTTAACCAAATCACACATTCTATATCCCA
>WJSH01001236.1:8027-22491 GCA_009757365.2 Lepidium campestre | reverse complement strand
AAACCCTAAGACAACCTACTCATGAGAAGATAAGGCACGAGAATTCTCTAAGTCCATTACTACCAAGGATGAATCAAAATCAGTTGTGGATAATTCTAGTGTTAAGGATAAGGCTGATACAAGAGTTAGAGCTAAAGATATTTGATGCTTCAAATGTCAAGGAAGAGGATACTATGCTAATGAATGTTTGAACCAAAGGGTTATGGTGCTACTAGAGAATGAAGAGTATGAATCCACAAATGAAAAAGTGGAGGCACCATCTTCAGCTGGTTAATATCAGGCAGCACCCATAAAAGGAGACTTGTTGATGGCTCGACGAGCTTTAAACCTTCATGCAAAATCTGAAGAACAAAAGCAACATGAAAATCTTTTTCATTCACGCTACATGGTTCAAGGTAAAATTTACAGCCTAATTATCGACGGGGATAGTTGTACCAATGTAGCAAGTGAAATCATGGTGACTAAGTTTGGCCTCAAAATGGGAAAACATTCAAAACCTTACAAGTTACAATGGCTGACTGAAAAAGGCGAGATGAAGGTGACCAACCAGGTTTTGGTGTTAATTTATATTGGAAAATATGAAGACGAAATCTTGTGTGATGTGTTACCAATTGAGGCATGACATATACTCTTAGGGAGACCATGGAAATCAGATCGAAAAGTCACACATGATTGTTTCACTAATCAACACTCCTTTGAGTTCAAGGGTCGCAAAACTACACTAATACCTTTGACTCCACAAGAGGTTTATCAAGATCAGCTTCAATAATCCAATTTTTTTGCCAAGTCTATCTACACCAAGCGTGCACTCTTTACATACTAACCCTTACTCTTATTTGTTTTTAAAGAAGCTTTGACTAACATGGCTCACTCACACCAGTTTTCCCGAGTAAGATGATTTCTTTTTTACAAGACTTTGTTGATGTTTTCCCTATGAAGATTACTTCTGCATTATCACTTATTAGGGGCATAACATCATATTGATTTTGTTCCCGAAGCTGCACTTCCTAACCGACCAGCCTATATGACTAATCCCATGGAGACTAAGGAACTTCAGAAACAAGTCAATGAACTCTTAAAGAAGGGACACATCCGTGAGAGCATGAGTTCTTGTATTGTGCATGTGCTCCTTTTGCTCGAAAAGGATGGATGTTGGAGAATGTGTATTGATTGTCGAGCAATCAACAACATTACGGTAAAGTATCGCTACCCTATCCCTAGATTAGATGATATGCTTGATGAATTACATGGTTCTAGTATCTTTTCTAAAATAGATTTGAAAAGTGTATATCATCAAATTAGGATGAAAGAAAGAGATGAGTGGAAAACTCTATTTAAGACTAAGCATGAGTTGTATGAGTGGTTAGTCATGACATTTGGGTTAACAAACGTACCTAGTACTTTCATGAGATTGATGAATCATGTTCATAGAACATTCACAAGTGAATTTTTTGTGGGTTATTTCGATGACATCGTGGTATATAGTAAGAGTTTAGATGATGACATTGAGCATATTCGAAAGGTCCTAGATGTTCTTAGACAAGAGAAATTGTATGCTAACCTTAAGAAGTGTACATTTTGCATGGATAATCTTGTATTCCTAGGCTTTTTTGTAAGTGCAGATGAAATTAATAGATGAGGAGAAGATCAAGTTTTTTACCACTGCACGAAGAAAATATTTTGTTGAACGTTCTAAGTTTGTTTCCGAAAGATATTTTAGACAATAAGGGTTCTTATTCTATGAGAACCGTTTATGTGTATCTAATTGTTTTATTTGAGACTTTTTAGTTAGAAAAACACATGATGGTGGCCTAATGGATCATTTTGGAGTGGTCAAGACTCTCAATGTGATGCAAGCTCATTTTCATTGGCCACACATGAAAATAGATGTGGCTAAAGCTGGAAAATGCATAAAATGAGCCATAAAGTAGCACAACCTAGAACTAATGACTCTAATCAAGCTGATGAGAAGAAAAAGGCAAAGAAAGATGATATATGTAACTTCTGTAAGAAGTCTGAACACTTTCAGAAAGATTGCCATAAAAGAAAGCAATTGTTCGAAAAGAAAGGTAATCATATGGGTTACGTAAGCTTTTCTGAATCTAACTTTGCTAAGGTTTCTTCTAAAACTTGGTGGATTGATAGTGGTGCTAATGTACATGTTACCAATTCCTTGCAAGTGAAAACTACTTATTTATGGGAAACGGAGACAAAGTGCTAGTTGAATCTATTGGCACTTATCGTCTCATTTTAGATAGTGGATTTTGTTTGGATTTATTTTTCAGACTCTTTATGTTCCATCTATTCCCCGTAATTTAGTTTCATTAAGTAAACTTGATTTGGTTGGTTTTCATTCCACTCAAAAGGATGGTTGTTTCAACTTATTTCTGAACTCAAATAAAATTGGTTTTAGAAAATTAATCGATGGCCTTTATATGTTAATTTTGGCTAATCGTACTTATAAAACACATCTTACCCTGCGAGCTAATAGTGAACTTAAGCGCAAGACATGTGCGAATGATTCTTACTTTTTGTGGCATAAAAGACTATGACATATTTCTAGTGAAAGAATTAAAAGGTTGGTTAAAGATGGAGTTATTCCAAATCTTGGATTTTTCAACAATAAAGAATGTATAGATTGCATTTAGGGTAAGCAAACTAAACATACTAAGAGAGAAGTCACAAGAAGTACACAGCTTCTTGAAATTATACATACATACATTTGTGGACCTTTTGACGTTCCAACTTTTGGTGGTGAAAAGTATTTTATTACCTTTATCGATGATTATTCACGTTATTGTTATCTCTATCTTTTGCATGAAAAGTCTCAATCTGTGGATGATGTACAAGCATTCATTACTGAAGTTGAGAGACAATTAGATAGAAAAGTGAAAATTATTAGGTCAGATAGAGGTGGTGAATTTTATGGCAAATATGATGAAACAGGACAACATCCTGGACCTTTTGTCAGACTTCTCCAAAAAAAAGAAAAAAGGAATTATTGCACAATACACAACGCCTGGTTCTCCATGGCAAAATGGTGTAGTTGAAAGGCGTAATCGTACTTATATGAGAATGGTTAGATTCATGATGAGTCATGCTAACTTACCTATATCCTTGTGGTGGATGCATTACGAACTGCAGTCTATATCTTGAACAAGGTTCCTAGCAAGGCAGTTCAAAAGACTCCTTTTGAATTGTGGAAATATTGGAAACCTAGTCTGTCACACCTCCGAGTTTGGGGTTGTCTAGCTGAAGCAAGAATTTATAATCCACATGAAAAGAAACTGGATTTCAGAACGATCAGTGTTTACTTTATTGGTTACCCTGCGAAGTTCAAAGGATATAAGATTTATTTTTCAAACCATAGTACAAGATCAAGATGAGAATGGCGAAATTAGTGGGAGTGATAAAGATCAAGATGTGGTTATTCAGGAAGTTAGGGTTAATATCTCTTTACTTGTGATCCCGAATGTTTCTAAGAATCCTCCCATTGTTGAACCGTTGAACAATGTGGAAACTCCTGTGACCGATCTTCCACTCCTTGAAGAGAATATCGCCAATAATGATCATGAAATTGAAGAGGAACCAGCATTACGAAGGTCTACTCGTCAAAAGAGACCATCTATTTTTGATGACTATTTGCTTTATTATGTAGAATCTGATGAAGTGAATATTAAAGATCCGGTTTCTTATTCACAAGCCATTTAAGACGTTAATTCTGATAAATGGATTGATGCCATGAAGGATGAAATGGAATCGATGGCTGAAAATGAAGTTCTTGATGTAGTTCCATTGCCGGAAGGACATAAACCAGTCGGGTGTAAGTGGATCTTTAAGACCAAACTCGACTGTAATGGCAATATCGAACGACATAAAGCAAGACTTGTAGCCAAAATTTTTAATCAGAAAGAAGGCATTGATTACAATGAGACGTTTTCACCAGTATCTAGGAAAGACTCTCTCAGAATTATCATGGCATTAGTAGCTGATTATGATCTCGAGTTACATCAAATGGACTTGAAAACCGCATTTCTTAATGGTGACTTGGAAGAAGTCTATATGCGTCAACTTGAAGGCTTCATAATCGAAAGTCAGGAAGACATGGCCTGCAGACTTAAGAAATCAATATATGGACTAAAACAAGCTTCGAGGCAATGGTATCTGAAGTTTGATGAAACCATTACGAAATTCGGTTTCAAAGAAAACATTGTAGATCCATGTATATACCTCAAGATCAGTGGGAGTAAGTTCGTATTTTTGGTACTGTATGTTGATGACATCTTATTAGCCAGCAATGATCTCAGTTTATTACATGAGACTAAGGAGTACCTCTCTCAGAACTTCAAGATAAAAGATATGGGTGAGGCATCCTATGTGATAGGAAATGAAATATTCTGTGACACATCACTTGGAATTGTCGGGTTGTCTCAGAAAGCATATATCGATAAGGTTCTTGAGAGATTTGGCATGATAACGTGTTCTTCTAGCATTGTTCCTATGCAGAAATGTGACAAGCTTAACCTCAAGCAATGTCTGCAGAATGAAATGGAACGTAATGAAATGAAAAGTTATCCTTATGCATCTTTAGTGGGAAGTTTGATGTATACTCAGGTCTGTACTAGACCTGATATCAACCACTCAGTTGGTATATTGGGTATATTTCAAAGCAACCAATGACTTACTCATTGGCAAGCTGAAAATAAAGTGTTGAGATACCTAAAGGAAACAAGGAACTACATGCTCACATATAAGAAATCAACACATCCACATATGGTTGCATATGTGGCATATTATGAGGCTTTTATTCAGGGAGCATAATTGCAGAACTTTGTCTCTGAGTTTGGGGCATTAAGCCTTGTTGACAAGCCCTTAACTCTTTATTGTGACAATCAAAGCTGCAATCTTTTTCTCCTAGCATGATAGGATATCCAAAGGAGCCAAACACATGGACCTTAAATATCTATCACTTAAGCAAGATGTCAAAAGATGAAAGATTGTCATTGAACACATAGGCACTGATGATATGATTGTAGACATATTTACGAAAGGGCTACTACCAAAGACTTTTAAGAAGCATGCTGAAAGTTTAAGTCTTGAGGATAGTTCCTAATTATGATGTCTTGATTAGCCTATATTTGACATTTATTTAAGCGCTTAATTGACTTTTGCATTTTTATATATTATGTTTCCAATGTGCACACATGATTGATATTGGATTTCTGATAACAGAATGAGTCTTTATTTAAGACATTATAGGGACCATTAGGATAACTCCACTGATGCTTATGGTCTAGCTATGATGGTAGTTAGTGTAGTAGTACATGGAAGAGATCATGTTGCAGAATGATATGCGACCGCCATGACTCTCATTGATTGCTAGATTAGTCAAGACACTTATGATGATCAAATGAAAGATAAAGTTATAGCATATAACGCCGCCCTTATGATTCCATATCAGAAAACCTTAATGGACCATACTAACGACCAAGTGGGAAAATGTAAGGAATATTATATTGTATTCTTTTTCTATATTATGTGGTCTTATAGTTTTCCGTTTTCCTAATGGAAATTGCTATTATTTAACTGTAAGGAATATTATGTCATATTTCCATATTATGTAGTCTTATAGTTTTCTATTTTTTTTAATGAAAATTGCTATTATTCCTAACAAATATCTACTTTGATGGACGGTTGAAATTGAAAGGTTATAGAAACCCTAAAGAGGAATTAGGCACTCTCTCCGCCTATAAATATAATGCTTTTAGTCCATCATAAAGGTATTCTGAAAGATCCAAAAATCTAAAAGCACACAACACATAAAGAATAGATTTATAGGCAAGGGGAGAGAAACCTAAAACTCCTAAACACTAAAGGTTTCACAATCTCTTGTTTACACGATGACTGGAGGTAACCCTGTAACCCTTTCTTATGATTCTATTATGTGATAATCATGTTGTTTAAAAGTCTTAGGGTTCATGTAAATTGTACTTACATATCTTACTTCAAAAACTATTCTCAAAAAGAATTCTACTTCACATTAAAACCAAAAGAGCATAGAAGGATTTGAATGAAGGTCATACCTCATGGCAATGAACATCACAAATCATATCCTTATTAGTCACAACAAAAATTACCCTAGAAATTTTTAAGTTCCATGCTCCACTTGTTTGAATCTTTTTGTCCTAGAAAACTCCTATGTTGCATTTGAGCCAAGGTGTAGGTGGCTTTCTCCAAGACTTGGAATTGGTTATTTTGTTTGCTTCAGAGGTGTTGTCTGATTTATATTCCTGAGCAACAAACCATTCTAAAGAATCATCATGAATCTTGGAAACCAAAGCAATCACTTTGTAAATCACTCATTCAAAGAGAAGGTTGTTGCGATTTTTCCAAAGTTTTTATAACGTCCATGGTCCTTATCTTCTTATATCAAGTGGGATTTGTGATTTCCGCCCATCTTGAGAGCATAATGAATATTCTGAAAGAGGAAGTGGTCATCGAAGCTAGTGCAAGGCGATGGAAGGTTTGTTAATGCCCAAACATATTAAGCTAACACACAAGTGAAAAGCATATGGTTGATGGTTTCACCTTCAAAACCAAATATTTGGTATCTATATCAATATGCAAGCCACACTTTGAGAGGTTCTCTGTCGAGGGTAAAGCACCACTCATGGCTTTCTAAAGGAAGACTCTGAATTTTTGTGGGTATTTTATTTTCCATATCATCTCTTTTATGCCATTAAGTGATAAGTGATGATTGATGTTTAAGATTCATGTATGAGAGTTTTTCTTGCAATTTGGTAGCCAAAATGTACCATAATTTTTGCAGAATAAACACCAAACTTGTTGAACCTCTAAAATAAAGAGTTTTGAGCTGATGACAAAAGTTAGATTTTAAGAATTAAAGAGACATATGCATGAACAAAGAGTGAACAAATTTTATGTATGCCCCACATATTCATGTTAGGAATCAATAGATATGAGACCTTTAGCTCTAAATCTATAAGACAATGGTTCACCATGGGGCTCTCATAATTGAATCTTCAAGCCAATGATCAATTAAGACACGCATGGAATCTCCATTACCAACCACTGATTTCAGTCCTTTTACAAAAAGCTGACGTCCATAGAGAAGACTCTTCTAAGCATAAGAAGATATTTTTTTTAACGATGCTAAAAACAATGAATAGGAGTTATGGTATCTACTTTTTAAGAAGCAAGCACAAAGACAGTCAGAGACCTGTAACATCCACCATGCTTGTTTGGCTAAAAAAAACTATTTAAAGCGTGATAAGTCTTTAAAATTGACTCCACCTAATGATTTAGGATGACAAAGCTCTCCCAAGAGACCTAGTGAATCATTTCAAATCCTCTATAACATTCCACATAAAGCAGCCATAGTACTAGAAAGGGATTTGCAAGTACCTTGTGGAAATTTGAAGCACAACATGGCATATACCGACATTGACAATGCCACAAATTTTAAGAGTATTTCCTTTCTCCCTTGAGATAGAAACTGAGTGAACCAACCAGATAATATGACATTAAGTTTTGTCTTAACAAATTAACATTGCAGTTTTGGAGCCACTAAAACACTCATGAATTGCCTATATAAGTCTCAGCTCTTCCTTCATTATTGATTTCAATGATTGATTTGGTTCTCTGTTTTTTTTTTTTGAGCTGGTATATGAGTGACCTGGTTACTTTCTTTCCAAAGCCCCATATGAGCAAGTCAAGCTACTCACTAAGACTGCCCAAACTACTCATGTCCAGAAGCTAACTTCGAGATAACTAAGGGCAAACTTCGAGCTATAACTAATGGATTAGCATTAAAATTTTGTACAACTATCATACTCTTATATTAGTGAGACTGGTAATATGTATTTTTTTTAATAACATTAAAATGAGATAAATAAAATACAAGTTATATAAATAACTTAAGTAACGAAGATAAGTTAGTTATAATAAAATTTATGAAATAAGTAAAATAAAACTTATCAAATTTAATCATAGAACACCAACAAACACCATATAACATCATATATTTTTGATAATATCATGTTATTGATCCAAAATTATGATGTGATTTTTACACAATATGTGTTTTGCCACATTTTATTGCATAAATAATTGTACAACAAAAATGTGTAGAGATTTTTTTCTCTCGTTGGCTAGCGACTCCCAAGGCGAAACCCTAGCCGTCACTAGCCCTTCCCTTTCCCACTCAATGGCGGGGGCTCCATCACCATATTTGAAATCAGTCTCCCCGTCCTCTCTGATCTCAGTGGATCTGCTGTTGATTCAAGAATGATGATCCTCTGTTGCTCGTAAATCAATTCCTACAATTACTACTTCTGATATTAATCTAGTTGTTACGGACGGTGTCGTCTTATCATCTATCCCATATGAGATTCTCTGTAATAGTCAACTTTGGCAATCATTTGTATTGTGACATTTTATTGGCGACCCACCGCACATAGGCCTAGTCCACGCAACAGTGAACATGATATATAACTCAACAAAAAAAAATTTCAAAATCGATGCAAATTTCCTTAAGGGACATTCTGTTATATTCTAAATTGAATATCAAAGTGTTTGTGCCCGAGTCTTGAAGTGTCAATTCTGGCATATAGGAAATATCTCAATGATGGTCCAAAAATGGTCTCTGGAATCTTCTAGTCTTGATCCAGAGGTCACCTTTATTCCTATGTGGGTGGACTTCACTAATATTCCTGGTAACCTTTTCACGTTGAAAAAATTGAGTTTTTTTGGCGCTCCATGTTGGGAAGCCTATTAAGCTACACCATCGACTGAGAAAAGCCTCATGCTAGATGTGGCAACGGCTTGTTGAAGTTAATTTTCAACGAACTCTACCAAAATGTATCAACCTATTTGCTGGTAAATTTCTTACATCCAAGATTGTTGTCTCATGTCCTTAGATGCCCCATCGTTGTGAATGCTGCAATAAATAGGCTCATTTTGTGAATGATTGTTGCTTGAAAAAGCCAATTGTCACCTCTATCCTTCAACGTTCGCCCTCCCATGCTCAAAACATGAATATTGTTATTCTTTCTGTCTTTGATTCGACTCGGATAATAGTTTTAAAAACAGTCTCTCCGGATAAAGATAATCATCGCTGAAACAAGTTCTCAATATGTAACTGTTAATCAGACTGACGAGTAGATCTCTCAGCTGGTTAATTCTTCTAACTGGACTGTGGTTAATTGATATTGCAGACTACACTCTTTTACTTCCCCATTTCCAATAAAGGTAAAAGTATGTGTTACTATTGTTAATACTCGACCTAGCTCTCCCTCTCGTTTTCAACTTTTGGAGTCTCTCCCTGAATAGGGTGAAATCATTAAGACTGCTTCCAAGGAATTTGCAAAGGCAACAACTCGTACTAAGGCCAAGGATGTGAGAACCAAAGCACCAAAGTTGTTGATAGTTCGCATTAAGGACCTAAATCTTGCCGCATGCGCCAATGCTGTCAAGAAAGCTTTCTCTCAGAAGCAATGATATCATTCTTTGAATGGAACATGTGTGGGTTCAACAAGCCACACAAGCATTACGCTGTTTAAAAATATATTTATGAGTGTAAATCAAGTTTTGGCTGCTTAATTGAAACTAGATTGCAATAAGAAAACTATTTAAGTATTTTAAAGTCATATCTTCTTGATTGCCAGGTCATAGACAACTACAGTCACCATCGTCTGGGTCGTATATAGTTTGCGCATAGTTCAGATGTTTGTGTTACACCTATAACTCTAAGTAATTAACACATAACTTGTAATGTACTGGTGTTTGTTACTAGAGAATTATTAATTTGCTCATAAATATATGGTTTGAATTTTGAGTATGATCGTCACCTCCTATGGGATGATCTCTCTTCGGTTGCCTCTTTTGTAGCCCATTTAGCTATTCTGTGGATCCTTCTAGGGGACTATAACAAGATCTTGTCTTCTAATGAAAACTCTTGTGTAGATGACTATGTTCTTGATCAACAAGGCATGATTCGGTTTCAAAGTCTGGTTCATCATTGCGAGTTCTCAGATCTGGGGTATACATGTCCTCTTTACACATGGTGGAACAAACGAACAACGGATCCAATAGGCAAAAACTGGATAGAGCCTTAGTCAATGAGAAATGGTGGTGCATCTGATTGTGCTCGTTGTTTAGCTCATATTTCATCGCATGTAACAGAAAAATAATATTGTTCTAGTTTTTCAATTACATGACTACACATGATTAATTTCTATTGATAGTAAAGGTTGTATGGGATCAGTCCCCTACATTGTTTCACTCCTACTATGTTTTACACATGTTCCACAAGAATCTTAAGCTTCTAAAGCCAACACTTCATCTTCTAAATAAATAACATTATGGGAACCTTCTAGTTCGTACTAAAGCAGAATTTGACAATCTATACCACTATCAAGAACAAGCGATGTTATCTCCTGAATTTACATTTTTTCAAGTTGATGCAGAAGCACAAATTGCTTGCATCATACTAAATCTGCATTGCAAAATCCTTTGTTGGAAGGTTTTTTCACATATAGAGGATCAATTCTTTAGACATAAGTCAAGAATCAAGTGGTTGGGGTTGGGAGACCAAAACTCGTCCTTATTCCACAAGGTAGCTCAGACTCGGGCTAGTTGTAATGTCATAAAGAACCTTGTGACCGACTCGATGATAGGAGATGGTTTCCTACTTTAAAAACTTCTAGCAGCACCAGTCTAAGCATGTACAATCACAACTCAATGTTAGCTCCCTCTTGGATTTTCAATGTGATGAGCATATGGTTGTATCTCTTGTTGCCCCTGTTATTTCTACCAAGGTTGTTTCCTCCATGCCCGCAAAAAAATCTCTTGGCCTTGATGAATTCCCTATGGAGTTATATAAAGTGGTCTGGAAAGTAGTGGTCAGAGATTTTATTGTTGTTGTTGAGTCGTTCTTCATGTTTGGGTTTTTGCCAACCCGAGTCAACACCATTGCGTTAGCTCTAGTACCCAAGCATTTAGATGCCCATCCAATTCATGACTACCATCCGATTGCATGTTATAACCTCCTCTACAAGGTTATATCTAAGATCCTTGCAACAAATTGAAGTATATTCTCCCAACAGCGATTGAGCCAAATCAGAGTGCTTTTGTGAATAACATATTGCTATTGGAAAATGTTTTTCTTGCAACATAACTTGTCAAATATTACCACAAGCAATCGATCACTTCAAGGTGTACTATTAAATTTGATATATCCAATTTTTTGATACCGTTGATTGTTTTTTCATTGTTGAAGTCCTTACAGCCATGAACCTCCCATCTATCTTCATACAATGGATTCAGCTTTGCATTTCTGATGCATCTTTCTCCATATCTATTAATGGAGATCTAGAGGTATATTTTAAGAGTCAGCGTGAGATTCAACAAGAATGCTCCCTATTTCCATACCTATATGTCATTATCAATAACATCCTCCCCAAATTACTAAACCGGGCTGCAGAAAATTCATTATTTGGGTATCACCCTTCTTGCCAAGCGGTGAAATCTTGGAAAAATCCCTTTCTTAATCATTTTTAGCACAACCTACCTTGGCGTCATTAATGGGGCTGTAAAGGACGCTAGGTCATAATTCGATTAGTCTGAAATGTGAGCAAATATATCATGTTAATTGAACAACCGTACTTTGGTGGGTGAAAATAACCCCATCGGGAGTGAAATAGAAAGCGCTTTTTTGTTTAGGGTCATCATATGAGAGATTTTCTTATGTTTATCGTATGTGCACTATTTAGCTCTGCTTACTTAGATCTAACTCATCTTAGTTTTGTAGATAATATATTGGCCTTCTCTGATAGATTTCCAGCCTCACCTTTGAATTTCATGGGTTCTATATGAAATGTTTGGTATCAACTTTCTTATGTGCATTATAATTTGTATTTTTTTTTTGCTTGTATACTCTTGATGAATTTACCTTCATCTCATACAAATAGAATTGTTTAGAATTTTCTTTAGCAGACTAAATATTTAAACAATTATAAAAAATTTATTCTACAATAAGTTATAAGTTTATAACCACATGAAAAACTTTAATTTGAGGTATATTAACATGAAAACTTTAACTCGAAATGTATCCACATGCAAAGACTGTAAGTCGTGGTGTATTCCCTTTGTCATTAAAGGCTTAACAATTTTTGTCTAATCTTTTGCTAAACCATATTAATTAAGCTAAACCACTAATTTGAGATATATATTCATTACTCTCTAAACGCTTAAGAATTTCCATCTAATCTTTTGTAAAATCGGATAAAGTTAAATTAAACGACTACTAATGATTAACATATCATATTTTACTTCTCCATGATTCTTAGATCATATATCATAGTAAAAAAAACAACAAGAAGTCAATGTCACAATCCATTCATAGATTTTAAGAAACCAATATTGTTATTATTAAAAAAAAAATTCATTGCACAATAATCTAAAATCGTTGATTCTCCTCTAAGACTAACAACAACAAAAATACATGAAAATCATATCACAAAAAAAAAGTCTTATACTCATCATGTATTTGAGACATAGGTTTTGACATAATTAGGGATGTCAAGTGGGCCATGGGACTAACCTGGTATGAACCGCGAGTCATATAAGTGTTATCCACCACGGGTTGTGGATTAACAGGTAACCCACTCAATCAAGACTGTTTGACCTTCGTCATCTCCAATCTTCTTCCTCTTGATCAGAACTAGGTTGGTACCCATGTTATGCTGCGTTTTTTATAATTCTTTTGTAAAACGGATGTGAACTATTTAGAGAATCTTAAGATCAAAGAATGTGTGTTCATGGATAATTTGTTTTTGAAATTTCTGTAGGTTGCTCTCCAACCATGTCTTTGACAGAAAATATATACTTTTGTTTCTTTTACCTTTTCTTTTTGTGAATGATGACATGTAGTACTATGTCATTTGTTATTGATTGATGTTGTAATAACATATTTTATTTTGTTCATGCATATACAAATTTATATTTCAATTTCAGAATTTCAAAATTTGACTATTTTTGAGTTTGATTAGATATTTTTTCTCCTTATTCATAATATGATCTTGAAGGCGAAAGTCCAAAAAGCGTCAAAAACATCAAAATCATCTTAGTTTAATTGTATCCTTACCCTTCTACTGCAACTTCTATTTACAACAAGATAGGTTTCATTTTTGTTGCTCTAACTTTTATAAAAAGATAATAAAAAAATCAAGAACAACAACCTACGCATTGGATTTTTTGGTTTTCCATCCATATTAATTTTCATCCTTTTCATAAAAATTAAGTCACATATCTGAAAACATAAACTTATTATGTATAAAGTTCATGGTATACCACCTACATCTAGATCTTTTCCATTTTAGCATCTCTCCATGGTTTTGCAACCAAAGATTCTCTAGGAACCCAATCATGGACAAAGATAAGAGAAACTTATTACACAAAGTATCTTAGCAGCCAATGATCTCATGCTCCGATTATCATATTGTTACAAACCTAATAAAACAAAGAACAATGAAACAATAACTTACGGGAAAATGTAGCTACACTTTCGATAAGAGAAGCTCAATAAAACTTAAAATTATATGATTGTTCTAGCATATGATCTGCAACGTCAGTGTCTTAGCAGCCAATGAGCTGGAAAACACACAAATATATCAAAATCACATAGCCTATCACTTAATGGTACGAAAAAACAAAATCGATTGTATTCATAACTAAAGTGCTCACCTTTTGACAAGCAGTATTGATCATTTTGCACTCCCAATTGCACATCCCTTCTTCCTATTATTCAACGAGCTACGAAACCCAATTCAAAACAATCAAAATATTAACACAGTCAAAAGATGAACCAGCACTGAGAATCAATGACAAATGTACAAGTTTCTACTTAATTGAATACCTAAGCTACAATAGAGTACTTTTGGTTAAGAGGATACAAATAGAGAAATCTCAGTTACCACTCGTCTTTGTCCACAATATCTATCCTAAGCATCCAATCCGTTTCCTTTTTCTTAAAATTGCATAAATTTTCTGCAAGCTCTATAATCTCATACTCCGAGATCTACCATTTTGTTGCTTTCCACACAAAAAAATCAGTAACCAAAAACCAACAAAAGGCATATTCAAATAGAAAGATCACTGATTTATAACAATCTATCTAGACCTCAACTTTTTACCAAATTTTTACTCCAATTGACGTTCATGAATCTTACGAATTGCAGGAGTGATTTTGTTGCATTCAAACTCCATTTTCTTCATTCGATTCTGAGAATCTCCAATTCCTAAAAAGAAGATATGCGCCTGGAATCACACATATCACGAACAAAAATACCAAGAAGAGGAAAAAGAGAGTGAAGATCTTAGAGAGCTTGTTTCGAACATAAGGGTGAGATTCGAAGTGTGATGAGCAGAAGATAAGCGGTGTTTG
>WJSH01001217.1:27719-41676 GCA_009757365.2 Lepidium campestre | reverse complement strand
AATAGAATATCTTGGACCAAAAAAAAAAAAAAAGAGAATATAAACTAAACTGAAAACAAAAACATATCTATGAAATTAAAATAATAACATACATTAAAACATTGTACATAGTAATAAACTAATATTGTAACGCTAAATATAATTATCTGGATTTCGAACGTTGACTCCTTAGCCACTGAAAGAATAGATTTTTTTCAAATTGAAATAGATTTCACTTCGAAAGTTGACTCCTCAAACACTTTGGGGGATTAGTGCGTACTATGAAATAGCTTTCACTTCGAAAGTTGACTCCTTAGCCACTTCGTTCTTCTCATTTGCATAAAGTTGAATCCTTACCCTCATTTGTAATTCGTGCTTGTCATTTCAAACAGATATCAAGATGAACTAATCTTGCTGCCTAATCTCTCAAAGGTAATTTACTTATTTGTTCTGGTAATAGCTTTACTTATGCTTGTCTGTTTGTAATGTAATCAATGTTACAATCTGATTCAGAAATATAAGCAAAGAAAGGACTAAATCTGTGACTCCCAACAAATGGAATCAAACCACAACTACACCAACAACCACAAGAAGCAGCAGAAGATGATCAAGAAAGTGATGTGGAGGAGATCACACGAGCACAGTACCGGCAAGATATGGGATACAACTTGACCCGCATTAAGGTAGACGAAAAATACATTGAACATATGTTCCTCATAGCTATCAAAAATGACAGAAAGTACACGCAACTCCGCTCAACTGAAACGCCCCAAACAAGAAGTAGGAGAGTCATCCCGACGCAAGGCTCGTCGAGGCTAAGGAGAAGAAGCCGTAAGTATTAGTAAATTCTATTATGAACTATGCATCTTATCATATAACAACAATTAAACTATGTATTTTGTATTTGATTTAAACCTATATCTTTTATGTTTGATTTATAAATTAGCAGTATTTCTCTTTTTAAATTAAATGTATTGAATTTAATAGTTTTTCCACATAAAATTATGGTCAATACAACAAAAATATGTGAAATTGAACAAATTTTTTTGGTTTTTTAACCTTATGTAAAGATGACATTTACGTAATGCAATTACATAGTTCATTTATAATATAACATAAACGCTATTGAAAAATACCTTACTCCAAAACGCTATTGAAAATTATTGAATTATATATATATATATATATATATATATATATTGAGTTGTATATATATTGAATTGTATGTATATATAGAAACAATATTGAATAATTAGAAATTATATATTCATATTAAAATTAATATGTAACACTATACATTGTAATAAAAATATATATAATACCTACATATCGCTGTTAAAAAGTTATTAATAATAAATACAAAACGTTATGAATATTTATTTTATTGCAACATAAAAACCGTTGTAAGGCCAGAAGATTTAATAGTACCACGATAATTCGCTATCTAAAGAGTCAGACCTATTATCGCGGGCGATGATAGAGCGTTTAACTAAAGGATATTATATCGTCAGATAGCGGTTTTCTGACGCTAATAAAACCTGTTTTTCTTGTAGTGTTCCCTTTGAGATTATGTGTGATGCTAGTGATTACGCAGTCGGAGCAGTTTTGGGACAAAGGAAGGGCAAGAAACTTCATGTAATCTACTACGCTAGTCGGACATTAGATGAGGCTCAAGTGAAGTATGCTTCAACCAAGAAAGAATTTCTCGCCGTAGTCTTTGCATTCGAGAAATTCAGGTCATATCTTGTTGGATCTAAGATAATAGTGCACACCGATCATGCCGCTCTCCGATACTTGGTAAAAAAAGAAGGATGCGAAACCAAGATTGTTGAGATGGATCCTGCTCCTCCAAGAGTTTGATGTCAAAATTGTTGACAAGAAAGGAATTGAAAATAGGGTCGCCGATCACTTGTCTAGACTTCGGGTTGAATGCGGCTTACCGATTGACGAGTCACTTTTGGAAGAGCATGTGATGTTCCTAACAGCAGCATTAAAGGGAAATGAGATAGTCGAAGAAAACTGTGCTATAGAGAAGTCACATGAGAAAGGGCCTTGGTACGCGGATTTCGTCAACTACTTGGTTTGTGGACGAGAGCCTTATGACCTAAAGGTTATGACAAGAAGAAATTTCATAGAGAAGTGACGAAATATTATTGGGATGAGCCATACCTCTACAAACAAGGTAAAGACAAGTTTTTCCGCCAATGTGTGGCTGAAGACGAAGTACAAGGCATTCTACTCTATTGTCACAACTATGGGGGACATCTTGCCACTTTCAAGACAGTGACTCGAGTTCTTCAAGCGGGGTTTTGGTGGCCACACATGTTTAAGGATGCAAATAAGTTTATTTCCAAGTGTGATGAATGTCAACGACAAGGTAACATTAGAAAACGGCAAGATATGCCCCAAAATTTTGTCTTGGAGGTGGAAGTGTTTGATGTGTGGGGAATTGACTTCATGGGGCCTTTTCCTTCTTCACATGGAAATGCTTATATACTTGTCGCTGTTGATTATGTCTCAAAATAGGTGGAAGTCATCGCTAGCCCAACGAATGATGCTAAGGTTGTGATTAAACTTTTCAAGACGATCATCTTCCCGAGATTTGGGGTTCCAAGAATAGTGATTAGTGATGGAGGAAGCCATTTCATCAACAAGGTCTTCGAGAATCTCCTAAAGAAATATGGTGTGAAACACAAGGTTGCTACTCGATACCACCTCAAACTTCAGGACAAATGGAGGTTTTGAACCGACAAATCAAGGAGATCTTGAGAAGGACAGCTCAAAAAGCACCTAAGGATTGGTCTAGGAAGCTCGACGATGCGTTATAGGCTTACCGAACAGTTTACAAGACTCCCATCGGGACTAGTCTTTCAACATGTTGTATGGTAAGGCTTGTCACCTCTCCGTGGAGGTGAAATATAAGGCGATTTGAGCAACTAAGCTTTTGAACTTTGATCTAAAACCAGCATTGGAAAGTCGATTGATCCAACTTGAGAAACTCGATGAGATTCACCAAGATGCCTATAAAAGCTCTAAGATCTATAAGGAAAAGGAAAAAGCATTCCATGACCGAAAGATTGCGAAAAAATAGTTCAGGGAAGGAGACAAAGTGCTTATATTCAACTAAAGGTTGAAACTCTTCCCTGGGAAGTTGCGTTCATGATGGTCGGGACCTTTTGAAGTTAAAGAAATTTACCCTTACGGGGCAGTGATTCCACAGTCAATGGACAGCGGATGAAGACCTATTTGGCTGACTCCTCCATGGCGAAGGTCGATAAGGTTCAGGTCACCTATCCTCCTCAAGCTTGAGCCGTACACAACGTTAAGCTAACGACGTAAAACAAGCGCTATTGGGAGGCATTCCCAAGGTATCCTTTGTATATCTTTTCAATTTAATTTTTAAGATTATGTTTTTCTTAGTGTAGGGAATTACCTTGGGAAGAAAGCGCATACAAGCCAAGACAAGATAAAGGATGGCGACACAAAAGAAGGCCGTGATCGGTCGGACCAAGCCAATCTTCGGCCAGACGTAACATGAGATCGGCCGGGCTTTGATGCAAAAAGTTGACGAGGTTATCAGACCGGTCGGTCCGCGTACATCCTTGCCCGGTCCAGAAATGCGACCGACCGGGCATCGTTGTTGATTCCCGAGAAAGTGCATCGGACCGGTCCGGAAATGCGACCAATCGGGCATTGTTGCTCAAATCCAAACCAAACTCAACGATTGATCGGTCCGGATCAATCCTCGATCGAGCCATTCTTAGGACCGATCGGTCCCAAGCAAGGTCAAGGTAAGTTTGTGTTTTCTCCTTGCTTTGACCAGTCAAAATCAAAATTTTAAACCGAAAATTGTCCCCTAGACCAACAACATCTTGATTTTTACCCCCTTTAGCCAACAAGCTTATTGGTTTTTCCTAAGACAATACTTCACTCACATTATTCTTTTCCAAGAACATTTTGCAAACTCTCTCTCTTTCAAGAACCATCATAAGTTTTTGCCATTGTTCTTAACTAGTCTTGTCACTTTTAAAGCTCTACTTCTTCTAGCTTCATCTCTCATCATTCATCAAGGCAAATGTATGATTTCTTCAAAGCTCCATTTCCATGGAAGCTTCAAGTTTCCATTTTTCTTGAATTTCTCTAGAGCTTGTTTTAGAGCATTTTTGTGGTTGAAATAGCTTGATGTAGACTACATTATGCTTGGGTACTTCATTAGAACTAGAAATTTGTAAGCTTTATGGTGAATTTTGAATAAATTTGAAAGTTATGTTGAAGATGATGAATAATGACGAATTTGAAGAAGAAAAAATTTGGGGAAATTTGTGTTTCTTGCTTGATTAGGACTCATTTTGATGTGCTTAAACCACTTCCAAACTTGATAATTTCGATCCATTAATTCCTCTTCAAATTTTTGGAAAGAAATCAAAATTCTCAATGAACAAAATTTTGGTGCTTGGTGGAAGTAGGAGATGTAGTTTGTATTATGGAATAATATCCCACATCGAAAGTTGAAAGGGATCTTAACTAGTATATATAAGATATGGCCTCTCCACTCAAAACCAATTGGCAATGAGTGGAGAGGCCCATATCTTATATATACTAGTTAAGATCCTTTCCAACTTCCGATGTGGGATATTATTCCCTAAAATGCCCCCTCGAGATGATGGCTCTTTGGCCATTAATCTTGATATGTTCGGGGATAGATCGATGGTACCAATTTTGGGCCTGGGTTGTCAATAATTGGACCAACTTTGGGTCGGATCGGGTTGGACAACGTGGATCGTGGGCTCTGATACCATATAAGATGTTTGAAAGAGCTCTTGTATTGATAATAGGTTACAAAAGGTTTTATACACAATCTGAGAGATAAATTAGGAACTAACTCAACAAAATAGAAACTAAATATATACTGGAATTAATAGAAACGATTCTAAAATATCTACTTAACATATATACTCAATATATTCTCCCATTAGTGCTAGCTTCAATGAGCCCCTAACAACAATAAAAGAACATCTACCTAGTGCTACTTCCATGTTTCTCTAACTAGCAAATAAATGAAAGCCAACAATTGTCGTTTTTATAGTTGCACTATTTTGCACATGAAAGCATTATCAACAAAAGGCCTCACTCAAGCAAATAACAATGGGGGTTCAAAAGAAAGGCAAGGGTTCAAGGTGGGCAACCATTCATTAAGGGGAATGGCTATTTGGACTAACAAGTGTGGTGAATCAAGGTAAAGATAGTCCAAATATGTATAAGGTTACCATGGTTATGCATTGAAAATCCATAAGTGAGAGACTTAGATTCAATTAGATTCAAGTAAATTCGAGATTGGCGATAAGACTAGCAAGTATCATCAATTCGACTAGTTGCAAGACTAAGAGTTCAAAGCACAAAGTGTGCAAACTCAATATGGAGATGTCTAAACACCCAATGTGATCCCAATCAAGGATATTGGCTAAAATCTAAGCAAGTTCTCAACAAAATTGTGTCATCATTCCCCATGCACATGAAATGCAATCCTAGATGCTTCTAAACAAATCTATAGTGTAAATGCAACTACATGCTTGTTTTTGAAAGTATTTTTGAAAGTATTTTTGAAATTTTTTTATAAAAAATGAAATACTAAAATATGCACAAACAAGGCTCAAAGGAGGAAAACAAAACAACTAAAAGCAATGTCAAATACTACCCTCTCCCCCTGACTTACTACTCACCGTCCCGGTGAGAACATAATCCAAGAGAAAAGGCAAACAAAAATGCATAATCAAAACAATTAAAAATAAAACTATGTACAAAGAGTTGTGGATTGGTATTTTATTCAATGTTGGAGTCTCCATTAAATGGAGATTGTGGGTTCTCATGGACGCCTTCGTCTCCCTCAGAGGAACTTTCTTCGGACTTGTATCCCGAGATGTTTCGTAACTTCTTCTTCAACTTGTTGAATTGTCTCTTGAATCCAAAAATCGTGAAAACTCCTCCATGTTGAGTTGGTAGTGAAGGCCATCCACCTTGAAACTTAGAGTACACTCAGCGGCAATAGGTTTCTTAGGATTAGAATAAGTAACCTCAATTGTAGCGAAGAACTCCTTGGCTTGTAGGAGATAGAGTGGTTTCCTCAAGCAAGCAAATTTGAGTAGTCCCAAGTTCTTTAGTACGTCATTGACACTTGCATTCAAACCCAATTCAACAAGGAGAGGGCGGTCCAAATACCGGGGGGTTTGAAACTTAATAGTTTCAAGAATAGCTAGATCATCCATCTCTTTTTTGGTAAGAGTAGTTTTCTTCCCCTTTCACTTGAGGACCACATCTGTGTTTTGAATCAAGGCGTGAGTATGTGCCGACTCGTCTTCGAGGAGTGGGCATTTGTCGGCTCTTTTCTGAGAGCATTGGAGGATGGAAATCCCCTTTCTTATTTTCCTTGTATCTATTGTTTCCATTTGTACCTACAAATGAAATTTGGAAAGTTATTTATGGTTCATAATGTGAAAAGGAAAAAATTGATGAGTGGATTTATCATTAGGAGCAACAATTCTTTCACCAAGAAGTAAGATACCTTCTAGTATATATATAAGATATGGGTCTCTACACTCATTGCCAATTAGTTTTGAGTTGGAAGCTCATAATCTAATATGGTATCAGAGCTATAGCTCCTTAAAACCTAATTTTTCTTCTTGCCGCCAACCTTTTTTTCCGATGGCCACTCTTCCTTCAGCTGAAGTAATCCCAGTTCATGCCAACTCTGTTTTAAGCATTAACATGAGTCATGTTTCCAAGCTTACAAGCTCCAATTACCTGGCCTGGAGTCCCCAAGTCTGATCCTTCTTAAATGAATACGGTCTTTTCTCTCATCTCGATGAAAGCACTCTTATTACATCGCCTACTGTGGTCGTTAATAACACCACTTCTACCAATGTTGACTACACAAAATGGACTCATCAAGATAATCTCATCTACAATGCTCTCCTTGGTGCCATGTCCACTTCACTTCAACCACTTGTCTCTCACTGCACAACCTCGGCTCAAATCTGCACCACCTTGACAAACACGTATGCTAAACCTAGTCACGACCACATCAAATAACTCAAAAATCAACTCAAACACACTACCAAAGGTACTCAGAAAATCGATGATTACATTCAAGGGATCAAGTCCAAACTTGATCAACTTGCAATTCTTGGCAAGCCTTATGAACATGAAGATGCAGTTGAAACCATTCTCGATGGCCTTCCAGAAGAATATCGATCTGTAGTTGATCAAATTGAAGGCCGAGATGTTGCTCCATCACTTCCTGAAATACACGAAAGGCTTCTAAATCATGAAGCCAAACTTCTGTGCTCTGCCAACAGCTCCTCCTCCCCTACTATTTCAGCAAACAATGCTCAACAACGATACCAAGGCAGCCACAATCAGTCTTACAACCAGACCTACACAAATCAGAACTACAATAGCCAAGGTAACAACTACCGCAATCACAACTCCAACAACAACAGGAGGAATGATCAACAAAGCACAACCAATTGGCAGCCTCAAAACACATGAACAGATGGACGCCAACCAAGACCATACCATGGGAAGTGTCAGATTTGTAACACACAAGGACATAGTGCGAGACGTTGTCCGTTGTCCATAGTTCTAGTCTCTTCAGCCTGCTTCCAACTCAATACCGTGGCAGCCACATGCAAATTTTGTAGAGAACACGCCATTACAACTTCAAATTGGCTAGTAGACTCTGGAGCTACTCATCACATCACTTTTGATCTCCACAATCTGTCCCTTTACCAACACTACAATGGCAATGATGATCTCCAAGTGGCTAATGGAAACAACCTTACCATTACAATACGGGTTCCAAATCCTTTACTACTCCTACTCGTTCTATCACTCTTGATCAAATACTTTGTGTCCCTGATATACAACGCAATTTGATCTCCGTTTCTCGCTTCTGTAATGCTAATGGTGTCTCCGTTGAATTTTTCCCGACTTCTTTTCAGGTAAAGGATCTACACTCGGGGGTCCCGTTGCTCCAAGGCAAAACTAAAGATCACCTATATGAATGGCCGGTTTTTAAACCTCACGCTCTTGCCTTGCTCTCTGCCTCCACACCACGAGCTACTCTCCACACTTGGCACTTGAGAATGGGTCATCCGGCAGCTTCTATTATGCAAAAACTAGTGTCTGCTTGTTCAATTCCAATAATGTCATCATCTCAGAGTCTGTCATGTGTGGATTGTTTGATTAATAAAAGTCAAAAATTGCCTTTCACTCAATCCACTATTATCTCTCATCGACCTCTTGAGTACATTTTTACAAACCTGTGGACATCGCCTACTTTATCCGTGGACAACTACAAGTATTATGCTGTTTTGGTGGATCATTACACAAGATATACATGGTTGTTCCCTTTACAGAAAAAAATCGGAAGTCAAGCTCACATTCTCAACATTCAAAAACCTTGCTGAAAACAATTTTCAAACACGGATAAGCACTTTATTTTCGGACAATGGAGGTGAATTTCTAGTTCTTCGTGAATACCTAGCAAGTCATGGCATCACACATTTGACGTCTCCGCCACACACTCCTGAACATAATGGTTTATCGGAAAAGAAACATAGACACATTGTTGAAATTGGCCTCACCTTGATGACAACGGTGTCTGTCCTAAAAACATATTGGCCATATGCTTTTGCTGTTGCGGTTTATCTCATCAATCGTATGCCCACGCCAGTTCTCTCCATGTCATCACCTTATGTTCAACTCTTCAACTCACAACCGAACTATAACAAGCTCAAAGTGTTTGATTGCTTGTGTTTTCCGTGGTTGCGTCCTTATGCCACTCACAAACTTGATGGTCGGTCTCTTCCATGTGTGTTCCTTGGATACTCGCTTACTCAAAGTGCATATTACTGTCTTCATCTCAACTTGAGCAAAATCTATACATCTAGACATGTTCGCTTTGAAGAACAAGTGTTTCCACTCTCACAAAGTCCACAACAACACTCGACACATCAATCCACTATTGTGCCACCTTGGGATACACCAACAGTAACGACAGTTCCTCTGCTCCAGGAAGTCTCTTCTTCACACAACAGACCCCTCAATTCAGACCTTCACTGCAGTCACCAGCCCTCACCGTCACATACCTATCAAACCATTACAAACTATCATGTATTACCATCTAATCTCACATTTCCTTCCCTCTTTGAGCCCACTGCTCAACATGAAAATGAGTCTTCACCCATGACACAGCCTATTTCCGTCACACAAGAGCCTAATTCTCACACTGAAAATGAGTTGACTCCCCCAACTCAGAATTCATCACCGCAAATAGACCCCTCACCACACCAAACCACGCCTAATAACCTAAACACTCAGTCACTATTACCTATAATAAACCCAATCATACCCCAAGAACCACCAAACCAAAATGTCCACAAAATGAAAACTAGAGCCAAAAACAATATTCACAAACCAAAACAAAAATTGTCTCTTAATGTTTCAGGTTTATCGATTCTCAATGATAAACCAAAGACTATTTCACAAGCATTAAAAGATGAAAAATGGCGTCGAGCAGCATCTTCAGAGTTTGATGCATAGATAGCAATCACACTTGGGATCTTGTATCGTCTGATGCAACACAAAATCTGATTGGGTGCCATTGGATTTTCACACTAAAGTTTAATGCATATGTCACACTTGATCAGCATAAAGCACATCTTGTCGCCAAAGGATACACACAACAATATGGCGTTGATTATGCTGAAACCTTCAGTCTGGTGATCAAGACCACGACTATTCGCTTAGTTCTTGAGATAGCCACTACCAAACACTGGTCCATGAAGCAACTCATTGTCAACAACGCTTTCTTACAAGGTGAGCTCACTGAAGAGATCTTTATGGCACAACCACCTGGTTTTATAGACAAAGACCGACCTCACTTTGTTGGTAAACTCCGAAAACCCATCTATGGACTCAAGCAAGCTCCTCGCTCTTGGTACATCTCACTCAAAGCTCACCTTCTCAGGGCAGGTTTTGTTAACTCTCTTGCGGATACTTCACTTTTCATTAACACTCATGGTTCCACAATCACATACGTCTTGGTCTATGTAGACGACATCATTGTGACGGGTAGTAGTGATGCGGCAATTTCACAAGTTCTCATTGATTTCTCCACATGTTTCTCCATCAAAAATCCGACTGATCTCCATTACTTTCTTGGTGTCGAAGTCACACATACACCTCACGAAATTCATCTAATGCAGCGCAAGTATATTCAAGATCTTCTTTAACGCTACAATATGTTAGATGCCAAACCAGTCTCTACACCTCTTTCGGCCTCTCCAAATGACCTTACATGATGGTTCATTACTTACTAATGTCTCCGAGTATTGCTTTCTCGTTGGAAGTCTCTAATATCTCTCCTTCACTACACCTGATCTTTCTTTTGCAGTAAATCGCTTCTCTCACTTCATGCACCAACCGAGAGACACGCATTGGGCTGCAGCCAAATGTGTCTTGAGATACTTAGTCAGTACACCGGCTCATGGCATCACTTTCCATCGTTCTTCTCCTATGACTTTACATGCTTTCTCGGATGCGGATTGGACCGGCGACTTAGACAATTTTATCTCAACCAACGGCTACATCGTTTACATTGGTAGAAACCCAATATCTTAGACATCAAAGAAACAAAATGGTGTCGATAGATCATCCACATAAGCTGAATACAGAGCAGTAGCTAATACTGCAGCTGAGGTACGTTGGATTTGCTCATTACTGACAGAACTACGGATCCCTTTACCAACAGCTCCTGTTATATATTATGATAATATTGGCGCCACGTACCTCTGTGCTAATCCAGTTTTTCATTCTCGAATGAAACACATTGCTTTGGATTATCATTTTGTTCAAAACCAGATACAAAAAGGCATGCTTCGTGTTTCTCACGTCTCAACACATGATCAGCTCGCGGACTCACTTACAAAACCATTGGCTCGGTCACGTTTTCAACATGCATGTTCCAAGATTGGAGTCTTCAAGAACCCTCCATCTTGAGGGGGTGTATTGAGTATATATATTAAGTAGATATTTTAGAATTGTTTCTATTAATTTCAGTCTATATTTAGTTCCTATTTTGTTGAGTTAGTTCCTAATTTATCTCTCAGATTGTGTATAAAACCTTTTGTAACCTATTATCAATACAAGAGCTCTTTCAAACATCTTATAGAATAAGTGAAAGGGGAATTAGAATTCTGGGTTGGTAATAAAAGAACTGAGACTTGGGAATGAGTAGAAAGGTGAACCAAAATGGTTATGGAAAAGAATAAAAATTGAGAAGAAAGGGAGAAAAAGAGTTTAGCACTAAGAACTTGGGAAAAATAAAAGGATAGCTCTAAGTATGTATCATTTGATAAAGAAATGTCCCTCTAGAAAGCAAAAGAAAAAACTTAGAAAAAGAAAAGAAAATAAAATCTTAGAGGGTTAGCTAAGTAAAAAAGTATAGAGCTTATGTATTAAGTTGATTCCCATTTGTTCTAAGAAAACATGTGCATTGTGCTTTGATTAAAAACCTCCTTGATTGATTCCTTGGGTTTAAAAATTCAAAAGGGTAGAAAAAATCATTTAGGAGTCGGTTTTGGGGATAGACTAGACTAAGGAATGATTTTTGGTAGACTACTTGCTTGATAATTGGGTAGAATGGAAGCTAAGAATTGTATGCATCAATTGTCTTTGTCTTAGTATAATTTTGCATAATGATTGGCATTCCTATTTCTTGAGAGTTTAGTCACTTGTGGAGATTGGTTGATAGACTAACTTGTGGATTCTTGTGAACGCTAGTTGTTTGAAAATGATAGATAAGCCTTGAGAAGTTAGAGTTTGTTTGGAATCATGTTTTTGGCTAGATGTGGTCACTATCATTGGTTGTTACATGCTAAGCTTTGCTGTGTTCTTGACATGTTGAGTTCCCACCTTCAAACCTCTTTTCTGGGATTGTCGGTTGTTTGTTTGAGGACAAGCAAAGGAAAAGTCCAGGGGAGTTGATATACACTACATTTAGCTTCATTATCATGCATATTCTAGTATATTTCGCATCATTTAGGACTTGTGTTCATTCACTTTAGTATATTTTTGCACTCATTTCGTGTTTTAGAGTCTTAGAACTAGAGAGTCGCATCTTTTTGTCTTTTTGAGTCTTTTAGGTGGATTAGAGATCGATCACACGAGGATGGAGAATGATGGACTAGGAGGTGGAACGAATGGATTGGGAGTTAGATGCAAGGATGGAAACAAAGCACAAGGATTGGAAAGAATTTGTAGATAGGAGAAGAAAAAAGATTTGAAGATAGGCCGCGACCGGCCGATGCCGCAACCGGACCGGCCCAGCATCAGGGAAGAATCATCACCGAGTCTGATGCAACCTTTCGGACCGGTCCAGCAGATTTCAAGACTGGTCGGTCTCAAACTGAGACCCGCCCAACAACAGACAATATTCTCGGTCGAGCCGAACGACCAGCCGAGGCAAGATAAAGACCGGCCGAGCCCAAATTATGACCGATCGGGCGCAGTCAATGAGCCGAAACCCAGGAGATCACGACCGGTCAAGCCATGAACGAGATCGGCCAACCTCAGCCCGCGATCGGCCAGGCATCGATAGCATCCCTGAAACAAGAGACCGTGACCGGCCGGTCTCAATGCATTGAAGGCGCGGCCACGTCACTTTATCTCGGGTTTGACCCGATTTGTCCCGGGTCAACCCAACAAACTTGTCTTGTTTCTTTCCCTTTTGGAACCATAAGTATTTAAAGCCTCTTAAGTTGTTTTTAGAGGCTAAGTCTTTCACTCTTACCTTTTTGGTATACACTTTGGGAGGATTTCAAGGCTCAAACTTGGATGATGATCCTTGGATCATCATTCCCTATCTATTGAATATTTCTATTTCTCTTATCTTTTTTTCTCTTCATTATGTTTTTGTTTATCTTTTTATCTCTTTGTTTATTTTGTTCTTGTTTCACCATGTGTGAGTAATGAAATGATAGGTTGATGGTTAGGTGGATTCTTGGGGTTTGTTGGTTAGAACTTGAAGCTAGGTTGTTAGATATTTAGATTCCTTCACTTAAGGTGATAAGCTAGGATTGAGTTAGCTATTCAAAACTAGATGCTAGGATTTTTATCGCCCGAGAGGTGTTCGATGAAATGCTTGAAAGACCTTTTTGTGAGGTTTCCTTCCATAGCCAATGAGAGTTGATGTTAGGGTGGAAAGTGATTCTTGCACAAAACATAATTAATCTAAGAAGATCAAGATGGAAAAAATTGATTTTGTCTTTATTATCTGATCGATTGAACTATCAAAGACTTACTTATTCATTTAGTTATAATTTTCATCTCATTTTTTCAAACTTATTGGATTGTTATTTGAATCGTAATTGTCTTTTTTTGTTGGGTTATTTTTATTATTTGCATTTATTTATTTAATTTCATACTATTTTTATTCCTTATTCTTATTGTTAATTATATTTTGTTTGGTTCGTATTTTAAAATTTAAATAATGCGAGATTGGTATGAATTATCTTTGTTGTTTTGGTTAATAAATAAAATTAATTTTTGATCAAAAACTATGTTTGTTATTTGGTAACTATAATTTAAAATAATAACTTCTTCTTTTTCAATTAACTAATAATTTTTGCGAATCAAAAAATGGAACGAGTTAAACACATACATTTTAACACGCTTAAAGCGTGGGTTATAAAATTTTTTTAATTTATACTATGGTAATTATTCATTGTTGGTGGTATGATAAGGATATTATTAAAAGTTTTATTTATAGATTAATCATATTCCTACAATATATAACAGAATTATAGAGATATATTTTATAATATCCGTATCTATGTTTTGTTCTTTTCACACATTTAACTATTTGCTTGTTGTGTTTTTTAGAAGTATAAGGAGGTTTATAATATATACCCAGCTTGTG
>WJSH01001207.1:15245-25726 GCA_009757365.2 Lepidium campestre | reverse complement strand
CTTCTTCATCGTAACCACAACCAAAACCCAATATTTTCTCCAACGCAATTTCTGTATTTACAGTTTTGCCATTTCGTTTAGTATCATCCTCCAAAGACACCGAGCGAGTGAGAATCGACGAGGTCGAGGGAAGCAAATCATCCGGTTTGTTTAAACCGACTTTTTTCTCTTCTTGTTTACGTAATGCACACGGCTTGGTTGAATTTCTTCTTTTCGGTTTAACCAAACCGGTTTGGTTAACGAGACCCAATTGTTCATCAAACTCTTTTTTACTTCTGATGTAACCTCTGCTGCTGCTTCTTTAGTAGGAAAAGTTCCAAGCCATTTTCTTTTTTTCTCGATCGGATTTCTTATCTCCGCCGAGAATTTTCCCCATGGTCTCCGTCGTACACCTTTGAAATTTGACGAAGATTTACGATTTCCAACGTCGTTTTTAACCGACTTCGAATATAAGTTGTATCGTTTGAACAGTGTCGGGACATAGATTGTTGATACATAACGTTTTTGAGGTTTTTGTTTGGTCGGACTGCGAGAGTTACTGCCGGAGATTGCTTCATCATCACTAGAGGATTCAGTAGCATATGGATCATCACAGATTATACGAATTGTTTTAATCAATCGGAGATCGATTCCTTCTGCGTGACTCATTATTGTTAACAAAAAAATTGAGGTTTGGTTTCTTGAAAGTGATGAAAAGATATTGATCGAGAAAATTTTAAGAAAGAAATCGGAGCTAACGCTGTAGTAGTGTACAAGTCTTTTTTTATTTCCTTTTAATTATTTGTTTATTTATTATAATTCCTTTTTTAGATATCATCAAATAAGTAAAAGTCAGTAAATTCGGTTAGAGATATTCGCAAAAATAGGAAAGATTTTTTCATCTTCCTTTTCTTGAAAAAATATTTGAAATTATATAAATAAAGATAATTAATGAAAATATACGAGAAATCCTCCAATAGATTTCTGCCTTTGAGAACAACTCACTAGCAATAATCTATATATATATATATATATATATATGCTATTTTCTTGTGATCCCACATCATCATCTATACATTTCTTTAAACTTTTGTTATTAAATTTATGAAGTTAATATAACGACTATTAAAAATTAATCATATTGTATATTTATGAAATATTATAATTATGACACATTGTCATCATATTTTTTCTATATAAATTTTTACCTCTAATAGTTTATCAATACAACAAAAACAAAATAAAGCTCTCAAAATTTATATTAGTTTCAAAATAAATACAAACTAGATTCTAACATGTGATGGAGCACGGGATAATGTTTCAAAATTATTATTATTATTTTTTCATTGAAATTAAAATATATTGGAGAAGGGTCTAAAGACCAAAGTACTACATAAACAAATGCCCAAAGCCCACCGATACTAAGACCAAAACAAAGGTCAAACTAGTATTTACAACCAAAAATCAGTCAACAAAAGTCTGATCAAAACACAAAGGAGGATCAACATTCATCATCAAATAAACCTGCCAGCCAATGGGGAGCATGTGCTGCCACATACGATTGCCATCTGGACTGAGTGGTCACACTTTGGGCGATGACTGTTGCTCCTCTATTCGATCTCTTGTTAGTCTGTTCAATTCTCCACCATTGAATATTAGTGAGAGTTGACTTCAATACTGAGCATATATTTTTGAAAACGGGCCATGCTCTAGGTTTGATAATGACTTTAACAATCTCTGCTGCTTCAGTAGTAAAAAATATTTGGTTGACATGGTGTGATACCATAGATTTAATAGCCCACAAAAAGTTATTGTACTTGATCTCCATCAAGTTATCAACATGTACAAAGGAACGACGAGAGTGAAGAATCACCTGTCCAATTTCGTTTCTGAGAACCCATGTTGCACATCCAGTTTTCCTTTTTGAGTCCCAAGCATAACCAATGTTACATTTCAGCCATCCAAAAGGAGGAGGGGTCCATTTTGATTATGTTTGCTGCTGTTCTTGGAAGGTTTTTTTTTTTCCTTGAGATCAAGATCCTTTGCAGCAAACCATTGTTCAATGTCATTTCTGGTTTTTCCCCATGCTTCATCGACTTGATAATGCATACCTTTGAACAAAAAAACGTTCTTATTCTTCCACAGGTTCCACATCAGCCAAGGTAAGGTTCTCATGAGCTGCAGCAGGATTAAGTTGTTCTGCATCATCTTAATGACATGATCAATATTGGATGGGAGGGAAATAATATCAAAGCCTCCCTGTGGCAGAGGAATATTTGATAATGCCCATAGTTGTCTCGTCACCGTTCAACCAAAAAGGACATGGTTTGTTGTTTCCTCACCATCTCCACATCTTTGACACTCCCTATCAATGTCTATACCCTTTGTAATCGATCTGTCATTAACCGGCAAGCAGTCAGATAAAGCCTTCCACAAGAAATTTTGAATCTTTGGAGTTATTTGTAACCTCCACATCTTGTATTTAAGAGGGCCGAGTGAAGGTTGTGCTTGTGTTGCAGTCATGATTTCCTTTCTATTGTCCCTCACCGAGAAACAGTAACCCAACTTGACATCATAATCGCCAGACTTGGTATGTTTCCATAAGAGATAATCTTCTTCATCCACCACAGGCTTTCTCCTAGTAATGATCTCAATATCATGGGGCATAAAAATTTCTTCAAGCTTTGTTATGCTCTAGTCTATGTTTTCAAAATCAATCAGCTCTTCCACTTTCATGTTAAGGTTAAAAAGAGAGTTTTTCCTCCATGGAGGTTTAGGAGGAAAATCTAGTACCCATGAATCGAGCCAGACCAATGTTTTTGTTGTATTCCCTATCATTATATCAGTTCCCTTTGATAAAAGGTCTTTGCCGAACATAATGCTTCTCCACCCAGAGGAGGGCCTTGATCCCATTTTAGCCTCCATGAAATCTGTCTTATTGAAATACCTAGATTTTAGGAGCCTAGAAAATGTGGATTCTGGGTATTGTATGATCCTCCAAGATTGTTTGGCTAGTAGTGTTTGATTGAACACTCTATATCTCTAAACCCCAAACCACCAAATTCCTTATCCACACACATTTTGGACCATCTCTTCCAATGTATTTTTCTGTTTCCTTCCATTGAATTCCACCAGAAGTCTGCCATTGTAGATGAGAGTGCTCTAGCGGTGGTTTTGGGAGTCTAACGGATGACATTGCATGAATGGATATTGCAAGTGCCACAGCCTTTAGCATAATTTCTTTCCCTCCATGAGACAGAGATTTTGCAAACCAGCCTGTCATCCTTCCTTTTAGTTTTTCTTGTATGAACTTCAACATCTCTTTCTTGGAGCCACTGAAACATTTTGGGAGGCCCAGATAAAAACCAAGTCCGCCTGTTGTCTGAATTCCTGTCTTGTTTTTGATTAGATCCTAAATTGTGTGTGGAACCTTCTACCCAAATGTGATAGCATATTTTTTTATATTAACCTTTTGACCAGATGCTTTTTCATAGCACTCCAAAATGTCGAGAAAGCAATCAGTTTAAACTGCAGAAGCTTCCATAACGAAGAGGGTGTCATCAACAAAGAGCATGTGATGAATATGTGGTCCATCTCTATAAAAGAAAATTCCAATCCATCTTCCTTGTTCTTCTGCTCTAGATATAAGATAGGACAATGCTTCAGTACGTAATACAAATAAAAAATAAGACAACGGGTCCCCTTGTCTTATTCCCTGTTCTGGTATAATGTAACCAAAAGCTTTTTCATTGATTAACACTCTATAAGTGACTGTAGTGACACAAAACATGATCAACTCCACCCATTTTCTGTCAAAATCCAGCTCTAATAACATTCTCTGGAGGAAGCTCCACTCTACCCTATCGTAAGCCTTGGACATTCGATTTTATATCCATAAAACCTGATGAAATTGTCGAATGAGTTCTCAAACTGTGGACAAGTTCGTGTGCCATCATAATGTTGTCTATAATTAATCGCTTCGATACAAAGGCAGATTGTGCAGGAGAAACAATCTGAGAAAGTATATTCTTCAATCTGGCTGAAATGACCTTTGAGACTACCTTGTAAATCACAGAACAAAGGCTGATATGTCTCATATCCGACATGAGTGATGACTTTGTTTTCTTAGGGATCAGGCATAGGTGTGTGTGGTTCCACTCCTTTGGGAACTGCCTTGTCTCAAAGAGTCTCTTTACTTCTGTACACACAAGTGGACCAACTATATTCTAATACTTTTGGTAGAATAAACCAGTCATCCCATCGGGACCAGGAGTATTGGTAGGGTTGATGGAGAAAACCGCACTTTTGATATTACAGTCTGTCACTAAGTCTGTCAATACAGTGTTCATTACTGCAGTGACTGGAGGGTGAAATCCTTCGAATAACTAATCAAGTTGTGACGGGTTCGATGATCTGAAAATCTCTCTGAAATATTTAGCTGTTACATTTCCTTTTGATGCTTCAGAATATTTGTCATGTCCATGCTTGTCGGTTAGTTTTTCCAATAATCTGCGGCTTTGATTTGCTTTTACTAATGCATGAAAAAACTTTGAATTTGTATCTCCATGTTAGAGCCATTTTTCCCTACTCTTATGGCGCCAAAAGATCTCTTCATCTCGATATGCAAATACCAAATCCTGCTTCAGTTCCTGAACCTTTGAATAATCCGGCAAACCTATGGACTATTCTGCTTCTAGTTCTATTTGGACCATGATAATCTGTTCCTGCAAGTTGACCGGGTTGTTTTTCTTCTATCTACTGAGCTCTTGTCTACAAAACCAGATCTGTTTAGTGATAGATCTTTCTTCATTGGTAGGGCATCGATTCCAAGCTCTATTGATTGCAGCTCTCACTTCGGGCTTTATGACAAAACGCTTATCAAATTTGAATTTCCCTTGTGTTGAATGATGTGTACCATGAAACTTGAGAAGTATTGGCCTATGATCTGATCCTCTTTTATCAAGAAAATTCTGAGTTGCCTCAGGAAAAGTGTTGTGTCATTCCTTGTTTCCAAACACTCTGTCCAGCTTGCTTTGTATCCATAGTTTGTATCTCATTCATGGCCAAGAAAAAAGGTTACCCGTGCTTCTTAATTCTTTTAGTTGACACAACTTGACCATATCAGCAAATTCCTTACAGTCAACATCTGATATGACTGAACCCCCTATCTTCTCTCTTCCATGAAGTATGGCATTGAAATCCCCCAAAACACACCACCTCTCCTTCCTATTAACACCAATTTAAAGAAGTCTCTCCCACACTATATGTCTATGACTAGAGATTGGTGGTCCATATACACAAGAAAGATAAAATGAAGAGTTTCCAATATATACTAAAGCGTCCAAAAGATTCTTGTCCTTATATTTGAACTGAAAAAACACCGAGTCTTTCCAAAATATCGCCAAACCCCCACTTAACCCTTATGGTTCTACAGTATATATATTATCATATTCTAACCACACTTGCATATCTACTAATACATTCTTACTATTCTTAGTCTCCATAAGATATAGGACATCCGAGAATATTCTTGACGCATCTCCAGTAGTCGATGAATTGTCAAGGATTGAGACCGTCCCAATCCTTGACAATTCCAGCTGATGATACTCATTGATTACTTGGCGGTCCCTCCTCCGGGACGGCCACAGATTTTGATCTTTTCATGCCTCCTTGAGAGTGATCAAACTCTTCTTCACATTTCCTCTTCATTACAGGATCAATACTAGCATTGTCTGTTTTCCCAATTGTAGCAGTGGTATGTGCTTTATGACTAGATGATTTCGCTAATCTGCTTCTATCAGGTCTTTTTTCTCAGTTTTACTGTCAGTAATTTGATCAGTTGCAGCCATCATCACTTGTTTACCCTCAGCATCCATCTTTTCAGCAACTAAGATCATTGGTACCAAAGCAATCTCATTTGCCACATCAATGATCAATGCATCCGGTGCATTTTGATACCTCATCGATTCTTTTGCCGAATAGGGAATTATTGCATCAGCCATCAGCTTCTTCATAGGTGCAGGGCTTCCAGTCATCAATTTCTTCATTGGTTCTTCTGTATAATCATAAATCTCTCCCTTCTCTTTGTTTAGGGTAGAAGTAACCCGTGGAACTTTTTCTAATTTTAAACACTTTTTTGCTTCCAAAGGATTCATCTTCATTTCCTTAACCGTTCTTCTGATCCTTTCTTTACAGATTTCAAGTTCTTCAACTGGTGAAACTTTTAAATGGAGTCTCAACTCCTCCAGAACTTGTTCATTGATTCTTGGTATACCAGTTATGGGGTTTGGTATGATTTGTTGTTCCGTTAGCACACCCAGAAGTGGATCTTCATTATCAACTTTTGATTTCTTATTTTCAGCCTGTGCTTTGTACTTCTCCTTCCTCTCTACAGCCTCTTGTTGTCGTTGTTTGATGAGTATGGAGCAATAATCTTTCTCATGATTCATCATTTGACAATGGTGACAATGTTTCTAGATTTTCTCATAGTTGGAAAAAACCTCCACTAATTCCCCATTCGGAAGCTCTATCATCTTGCTTCTTCTGAGTGGAGCAGCTACGTTGATTATCACTTTTACTCGGACATACTCGTTAACTTGTGGCTTTAAAGGGTCATATGCCACTTCAATCACATGTCCAAGCTCCTCTCCAAGAGCTTTGATCGCCTGAACAGTGTAGTAGTTGATAGGAAAATTCCGGATTTGAACCCATATAGGAACAAATTGTAAGTAGTCAGCTGGTGGATTTGCAGTCCACTTCTCCATCACCAGTGTCCATTCGTTGAAAGATTGAACTCCTTTAGCAAACACCTCCTCCATATCGTGTTTGTTATCGAAAACAAACTGAAAAACGTTCATTTGTCATAGCCATTCCTCTAACCTTTCCTTGTTTCTGCCACTACCTTGGCATATCCAGAATCAAACTCATCATTCTTTGGCTTCTCGGGTTTAATAACCTTCCAATCAAACTCAGCTCATTCTTTTCACTCGAACAAAATTCATGTAAACTTGGCATTTGAAATGGGCGATCTTCCTCCTTAAGACTCAAATCCATCAATGCTTTATCCATCTGAGACGACATATTTCTTCACTAGCTTCTCTTAATCGATTTCTCTTCACCAGATTCACAGTCAAAACCGCATAGTGATTTCGCTTTTGATCGAGAACCCTAGTTTTGCGGCGGCGTTAGTATAAGATGCACTCTTTCTTTCTTACACAGTAAAAGATGGAGACTAAGGATCAATCACAGTTAGACACGGTTCCTATCTGAGAAAAGCAAAGACTCTATCACAGAAGGAGGTTCCTATGCTCAAAAAAGAGAGTTCATGTTTTATTATCTAAAATATTTCTTTCACTTGTTCACCATACTTACTTTAATTTCTAAATTATTATTTTATTTAGAATTATAAAATAGTTATCATGATTATCGAATATTCAATGACATGTAATTATCAAATGAATAATAACTATTGAATGATTTGTTATATTAAATAATTTATATTATTAACAAAATAACATGTAATATCAAATAAATTGTATTCTTTATTAGATATATCATTATTAAATGACCCGTTATTATTAAATAACATGTAATATGTGACATTTGATGAACGAATATCAATGACCCGTATTTTTATTATTGGATATCAAGCGTAACTATACAAATATCATATGTTTATATGATAGTTACTTGATATTCTTATTACTCTTATCTTATTTTTTTTATAATTTTTTGGTTTTATAAAAATTTTCTGACTCGTGTTCTCTTAGAACTCATATAAACTCATAAAATATGTGTGCCCTAATATATATATTGTTTGTGAAATATGTTAAAAACTTATTACATATAAGCTCATAATATACACTAAAATTATATATTATATTTTATGTAATATAAATTGTTTTATAATATATATTTCTGTTTAAAAAAATTTAAAACATAACATATGTAAAAAAAAATTTTAAATTTTTCGTAAATTTTTGTGATATGATTTTTATATTTATTTTATAAAAATATGATAAAATAAAGTAGGATAGAAAATAATTATTAAAAATATATCAAATCTTCTGTTAAATATGATTGGTTATTAAAGATATGATCTAATATGGGTTAAAATGTAAATTTAATTAAAAAAAATTGATTTATTTGTAACTAATTTTATTATGAAGGGCTTAAAAATGTAATTTTTTTACAAATTCAACGTTGTTTTCCTAAAAAGATTCTCTTTTAATAGTATAAATGAGACATTTTATTCATATTTATATCAAGACAATTTATTATTAAAATATACTTATAATATTTATCTACAGATACATATCTTTGATAAAAAAATCATATTTTAAATCAACAATTTAGTATGATATTATACATAGTATCATTAAAACACTATATTGTGACGACATGTCATCGTCATTATTATTCTATATTTCTATACAAGTCTTTAACAATTATAATTTACCAAAAATTCAAAATAAACAAAGTTTAAACAAAATGGGAAAGCAGTGGTAGTAAAGATTAATGAAAAAATTCATTAACTATAATTAATATTGTAACATTTCTCTATAATCATTTTTTATTAATAAAATATATGATAGTTATTATATTATTTTCAATTGTTAAATTTAAATATTTTGATTGTTATTGGGTAAAAATTTGAAACTTCTCATTTCTGAAAGTTGAAAATTGTTAGAAATTTTCAATATATGGTCACAAATATTTTCAATTGCGGTTATGAAAATCAATAACGTTAAGAAAAACGTAGGATTTTGATAGGCTACTACGTAATGAACAAATTTAGTGCATTCAAATTTTATGTACTCTCCCACTAAATTTTATAATTTAAACTCAAAATATTTCGTCGCATTGCAATGTNTTTTTATTCACTATCTAATGATACAAATTCCACCCGAGTGGCGGATCACCAACTAACTTGAATGTCGGTAGAAAATTTTGAAATAAAATAAGTTAAATCAGTCAAATATGTTGTAGAAATTCGTTTCATGAAGTCTTCCAATGAATTTTGATGTCTGACCATGAGAGTAAGTCACTTAACATTAGTAATAATTAATCAATAAAACAATTCACGATTCTTTTAAGAAAAAGATATGCTTAAGAAGAAGCTTGCAAAACACGTAAATATCAGCTCAATCACAACTTGAATTTCTTTTTGGTTTTAAGTAAAAACACAATTGTTATATTATTGATAAATATTATTTAAAATTTTATAGATTTATTTCCTTTTGTAAACGGTTATAATTTACTTTAAACCATTTGATCATATTTAACACTGAATCAAAAGATTATGTCACTACTCTAGTTATGTCTTGAGATCCATTGGATAAATTATGAAGTTGGACAGGCTTATTAAATATTTCCTTTCTGTTTTGTTTGAACATTAAAATATTTCAAATGATTAACTCTTTCTTTTAACTGGTGGTTTTTTTTTTTTTAAACTAAATTTCCTTATCTTTTCATAATTATATTAAAAAAAAAAATTTCAAATCATTGAAGCTTCTTTGAGTTTACACTTGGTAAATATGATTTCACAAAGTTGATTGATATGCCAAGTTCTTTCCAATATACTGGTAGATGACCTAGTTGATAATCCAGTTAAAAAGTTGAGTCGATATTTATATTATTGAATCGAGTCAAAAGAATATTTTGTATATTTGGATTTCTGGTTTGGTTTGATTGTTAAATACATTAAACGTCTTAAAAACAGTAGATTAAACTTTTTGAGAGACCATTACAACAAAAAAAGAAGATACGATGAATTAGAGAGACAAGAGAAACAACAACAAAATATTAAAAACATTTTCCAATTAATGCTGAAGATTCTATTATTGAATCGAACTTGTTTATTGAATAAAGAGTGAAACGAATATATACAAGATATTGAGTCGGTTGGTTTAAATTGGTTTAACAATACAATACCAATTTAATTGCCTAAATAACCGACATGTAAAAGTGATTTAGTAAACCGAAACAGAGAGAGGCTCTGTTGTTCTGTGAGACAAGACTTGAGAGTTTACGATGATATAAAGTCTCCAATAAATTCTTTTCCGATTAAACAAAACCTTTCTTTAAGTCAACCATACTTCTTTTCCAGTTAGACTGTTTCCAACTCAATACCTTTCCTCTTTTCACCAACACGAAAATTTACATCCTTAGACGAAACCGGAACTTCAAATTTACATCCTTAGATCATCCGCTGCGCATAAAGCAAAACTCTCCATCTCATAACGTTCAATCAGTCCTTCTACATACTTGTACAAACCACATTTAACTCCTTCTTTCCTACAAAAATCAAGAACTGCTTCTTTCTGTAATACATTGGTGGCTACATCGAATGCAGAAACTGGCCAATACTTGCTTTGGAGACGAAGAACAGTATCACTCTCTTTCTCCAAGACCTCACCAGCTTTCTTTAGCTCACTTCTATACTCTGCAAACTGAGCTTTAAACACTTTGATAATAGCAGATTCAGCAAGTTTCCTCCTTTC
>WJSH01001199.1:1788-16090 GCA_009757365.2 Lepidium campestre | reverse complement strand
AGCAACACTTTCCCATTGTATGTAACTTAAGCTTTCAAGAAATAAAATTGAATGTTTCTATTCTCTCTCTCTCGTTCTTGATCTCAAGAACACAATCTTCGATATTCTCCTAAATCTCTTCTTAAAATCAACAGATAGTTGGTCACTCGCAAAAAAGAGAGCTCTGGATTACCTTCGTTGGGGCTCCAATATGGTTTTCTCTAAGAGAATTCAAGATAGTCACTGGTTTCCCATGTGGGAAGTATCCAAAGCGTCAAAAGAAGAAGAATGGGACAACATATATTTTAGAGCTTCCTTATTACGTGACGTTGTTTGGGTGTGAGGAAGATGTCATTGTAGACTGCACAATCTTTTTACTAAAACGGAAGCTCGTACCTGACCGGAAGAGAAGGCTATGGTATGCAGTTTTGGTGCTTGTTCATGGCTTGCTCCTACCTACCCTTCATCACCCCAAGATTATAAAAGAGCACACATAAATGTCAGATAATCTTGATATCTTTATGTCTTATCCATGGGGTAGGCTTTCGTTCGAGATGATTATAATGTTTATCCAGGACAAAGATATCAGCCATATTGCAGCTTCAATTTTTGCGATTCAGGGATTTATGTATGCTATGGAGCTAGTAGTACTTCAAGTTATTCCTGGCATTCAAGACTTGCCCTAATCATCTTCTCCATGCCAGCCCGAAACCGGCCAGGATCTGAACCTGAAGTTTCAGCAAAACAAGTTGTCCCCTTCAGACTAAGGAGCGCCAGGAACATTGACAAAGAATGTCAGGTAAATTATGTAGATCATGATAATTAACTCATGCTTCCCTAGTACAATACTCACATACAAATATAATAAGAGCATTCTAACACTTTCATTCTCCAGTAAAAGTAGCATCATCATCTGCCCTGATTTTGTAATCCTGGATGGAGAGGATCTGAGTTGGTATGACGAGGAAACAAACGATGAGACGAACATGGTCCGTTTGGTGCAACAAGGATTCAAGTTTACAAATTTCATGTTCCCTGGAGGATGTTCTCTTAACAGCATCCTCATCCCACAAAAACAAAAAAGGGTGTCAAAAGCGATCATCAAGAGATGCTGAGTTGTTTGAATCAGGATCCTCAGTCCTCAGCCTCGATTAGGCATACCATGCAGATTCCTCAACTCAATGAACTTCTAGGACTCAATTCAGGCCACTCCTATGAGTGTATAGATGATGTCATGCCGAGGGAAATGATTTTCGAGTTGATGGATGTTAAGTTTGCCGAATCAGAGGATCGAGTACTCTCTAGATTATCACCTTTGCTAGAATCATGTTGGTGGACGGGCCCCACAAGGTTATTATCATTATGATCATGTGAACTGGAATTGTAGTGCCCAACATCCTTGCAAAGTCCCTTCTAATGCATAGCCTGGTGAGAGTTCTAAGCATTGTCCAGTTTAGTGTCGGTCCAATATATTTTGATGCCTAAAAAATAATTTAAAAAATTGATGTCCTGAAACACTACAAAAATGAAATTGTATTTTGTTTACAAAAAAAAAAAGAAAAAAACCTGAAACATTAATCTTTTGTTTATTAAAAGCTAATTCTCCTTGCTTTCTTTTATGCAAATTCATTTATTAGTTTTGGATAATCAATTTTTTCAACTAGATCTTGTTTTATATTTATCATCGCTAAACCATTCAATCACTCCTAAAACATAGTCGAAAACAAATAATTTTTTATAGGCTTCAACTTTGAGAAACTTCTTTCCGCAAAAGCAATTGATACCAGAATTGTTAGCAGTATACGATAAGCTATCCACATGTTTGGATAACAACCATCCATCTTTTACAAAAATTTTAATATCTCGACCGGCTTTGTAGTTTCCATTGACAACACGTCTCTTAGAAGTTTAAATTCCACAAACATGTCTTCTCTATCTACATCTGAATGCATATCATGCTTAAAAAAGCTTCAAGCTTGATACAAGATGCTTTCAACTCATCATCTTTTGCTAATTTTAGCTTCTTTGAACAAAACAAAAATCTGAAGATTGCTTCATAACACTGAAATTGCTCAAATCTTACCTCAAGAGATATTATAGCTTTATCCATAATATTGATGAAGTAATCAATTCTAAGACTCTTTTGCAGTTAACTTCTCGCTTTCTTTAACTTTTTCAACATCCTCACCATATTACATTTTTTTTCTTTATTAAACGTTTCAGATTTGAAGGAAATACTGGTTCAATCTCCATCTCAATAGCAATTTGTGTAGCTTCAACTTTTACTTTTTCAAAACCCTTTTATATATAGTTTTTCAAATAAATGATAAGTCCTTCTAGCTGAGAAATCGCTGCCTCAAGATCCATGTCCTCTAATTGTAAGTTTTTGCTCACTATATTCATCACATAAAGCAAATCATACCAAATTACCATTCCAAATAAAAATTCAAACCCTCCAATGTCATGTAATTCACTCATTGCAAGAGACTCAGCTTTGCATCGATGTCTTGGATTATCAGTGTATTATGCCAAGTAAAATAATGCATCTCGTATCGTTAAAGCTTGAAATCTTATTGCCTTAACACTATCAACACAACTTTCCCAACAGATTTCAAACAGTGGTTTAAGTGTAATATCATTCACCATTTCTTTGAACACGTCCCAATTATTGGTTGAAGATGCAAATAGACAATAGATACAGTGAACAATGCCAAAAAAAAGAAATAGTTTTCTTGGATGAAGAAGCCATATCACAAAGTACAAGGTTAAGACTATGACATCTACATGGAGTGTAAAATGCCCTTTGATTTATATCAAGCAATATTTTATGAACTCCTTTATATTTTCCCTTCATATTTTGTCCATTGTCATAACCTTGTCCTCTATCCCCTCTTGTCTTAGACTTCTAAAATGGTTAAGAAGAACTCTTTAATCTTTGGTGAACTTGCTGAAACATCAACACATCGAATTAACAAAGTCATTTGTTTTCTGCGACTAACATCAAGAGTGGAATCAAGAATGAAAGAGAAGTACTTTGCAGCTTGAATCTTCTCTAAGATGATCAATTTCATCTCATTAGCAAGCAATTCTATTAACTCATTCTGAATCTTATGGCTGAGATAATGATAATTGATTTCACCATTATCAATTTGCCGAATGTATTCTCTATTTATTTCAGCTCTACTAGTTTCATTAGTTCCAAAATTTTGAGTTCTCGTTACGTACCTTAGCATTGCATTAGATTGAGATTTAACAAATTCTTCTTGTCTTTTCTTTCTTTTCCTATTTTCAGCTCCATTTGCTTGGATTCTATCTCTTGGTGGCAATGTGCTGCACATTAAATAGATTTAAAAAAAACCCAACAAAATCAATGAATAAACCCAAATTATCTTCTATTATCTCACTGTATTAGACTCTAGTCTATTATTAATTTAATAACCTCACCGTATAAAACTCAAGACCACTAACTATACTAAAATATCTAAAACAAAAAGAAAAGGATACTGTAATGCAAATACAATGAAAATGTTGTTGCAATTCTACTTACTAATTATCCCAATGACGATACAAATGAAACAATTAAGCACTAGTAATAACTGTAACACATATTGTTAAATGTTAATAAATTATAATTGTATTTTTGATTACTGATTTGTAATACTCAATGTTATGTTTAATCAAGGAAGTATGCACTCATCATTCCTTTAATCAATTAGTTTAGTCTTGTTATCACTAAGTAACTAATTTAGTAATTTGCAGTTATTTCTAATCATACCTTGTTTACTGGATTGCAGAATTGGACTTGGAGGTTTGAAATTTTCAGAAAGTTTGAAGTTTTTAACTCAATTAAATAAACTTGACAGAAAAGAGACAAAGACAAACTAATGGAGATTTAAAATAGATAATAAACTGATATTAGAGATTTAAGGTGACTAGTAGGTGGAAGAAAAAGTAAAAAAAATTGATGAAGTTTTTGGTGGTTTGGTGATCGATAAAGAGGGGGATACAAATCGTCATTAGGTTAAATTTTAGAGAAAATAAATTTAAAATAAATCTGTTTAGATATTAAAAGTTTTAATTAAAAAAAAATTAATTCCTTTTGTAGACTTGAACATGTAACTCATATGTTGATGTCCTTCATGCACTTAATTCTCAACCACTACACTAAAGCAAATTTTTAAAAATTGATGTCCACAAACATATTTATTTATTTTACTCCTTAAACCAATTGCTTGTTGGGCTTCAGCCCATGGCCGGGCTTGGTCCAGTTGATGATCATGTTCTCGCTGAAATAACTTTATACAATATTACTACGTTTTACAGTGTGAGTTTCATCCCGGTAAAATTATCATTATCTCTCATATATTTTGTTAATTGTTAACTTATTTTCTTCCTCGCAACTACAAGGATGACAACATGACCAATGATCACGAGACCCAGAGGCCCAACAGGGAATGCAGATGACCTTCTCACTGTGAGCTTATTTTCATTAACAATATCATTATATCTCATGCCTTTTATTTTCTGATAACTCAATTTATAAACCTGTAACTATTTGGGTGGCAACAGAGCCAATGATATTGAGGCCGGAGTCCCGGCGGGAAGGGTCCAAGCCAAGAAACAACCAATGACTCTTTTCACAAGAACAATATCTTAAAGATGTATGTAGGGTATTTTACAAGGTTTCCCTTGTCATTTTTGTTAACCAATAATTTGTCTGTTAACTTTTTATTATTTTGTTTTTATCCTAATCGAATCATGATGTAGCCCCTTTGCAGTCTTCTTCTCAAGAAACAATCCAACATCAGTCATCTCAACATCCTCTAATGCCAAAAAGTAATTTACTTTTTCTCTTATTTTATAATTTTTGTTCTATGGTATTTTTCTTTGTTGGCAACCTTTGAATATTCACTCAGGGGTCAGAAGCTATTTCTGAATTATCCGCGATACTTTCCAAAGTTTTCCCGATCTCCTTAGTTTTTTTGATAATTCCTTTGTTAACTTTTTATTATTTTGTTTCTATCCCAGCCAAATAATGATCTTGCCCCTCTACAGTTTTCTTCTCAAGAAAAAATCTAACATCAGTCGTCCTAACATCCTCTAATGAGAACAATAATTTACTTTTTTCTCTTATTTTTATTTTCATATATTGTTCTATAGTATTTTCTTTATTGACAACTTTTGAATTTTTACTCAGTGGTCAGAACCTATTTTTGAATTATTCGCGACACTTCCCAAGGTTTTCCCGATCTTCTTAATATTTCTCATAATGTTTGTGGCATAACCCTAGGAATGCAGGTCCACTTGGATTTCCAACTTCCTGATAAGGAACAATATCAATTATCTTCATCTCCTAGCCCTCCCAAAGCCAAAAATGTTTGTTGTCAGGATTTTTTATTTTTTTCTGATAATAACTAACTTTACTTGATATATATATTATGATAATTAAATACCATACTGATAATTTAATAAATTATTAATATTTTCGTCACCAAGAGAAATAATATTTTTATTTTTATGTTGCAAGGTTCTCGTCTTTCCTGTGCAGGCATAGACAATCTACCAAATGAGGAGCCTCAGTCCTCCAAGATTTTGGCCAAGGTATGCACAATAGATTTCGTTTGTTCTTCTGTCCCCATAATCTCCTATGAAAATGTGCATGTCTTTCTAGTAGGCATTTCCAACTTCCACCATTATATGCTCACCTACCTCATACTCTTTAGGCCTAACCCAAGAATAACAGGTTATTGGTGATGTCAAAGCTTCCACCGAAAGAAAAAATGGTGATTTTCCTCCTGAGCACACGTCCCCAAAAGAGGTTTGCAATATCATATATACCAAACAATAATTATGTTACCATTTTCTCAGCTTATATCAGTTAATTATTAAGTTTTCAGTAGCTAGTTTTATTATCCGATTTTAATTTGTCTTATTATGTGATATAATTTTTTTATACTTTGTTCCGCCTTGTTATAACATATGTTCTACATGTTGGCCTTTCGTGCCCCATATTCGGAGGTTTAAGTGATGCTCAAAGCCAAACTAATACTCATATGAAGTAAGCAATCCGTCCCGATGATCCAATCCGTGTAAAAAATTTCCCTCATGTCACTAATCTTTATAGGAAAAGCAAACACCCTCGCACAGGTTGTTTCTCATATTGATGTGTTGTTTTAATGCGACAAGCAGAGTCTGACTGGGCATCCATCTCCGGTCATATCATAAGCTGATGTGGCCTTTGAGAAGATCATTTCACAAAATCAATTGAAAAACTAAAATGTGTCAGGTTTGTCAAATCTTCCATTCCTTGCAATCTATTGTTATCATGCTCCTATTACCTGTAAAATCTATTGTTAGCATGCTCATATTTCAACCATGAATAACATTTTAGAACTTTATGATTTTCAATGTTTTACATGTTTAGGTATGTCCACATTGGCGGTCTGGCTTCTCTGATTACAAGAGATATAACTGATGCCGCTGAAAGGAAAAAAGCCATGCCTACCAAGACAATGAATTCCTTGCTTATGTTTATTAGCCAAGTTATCTGGAGGGGGTATGTCAATGCCAACAAGTTCCGTGTGGAAATTCTGGACTCAAAATTTGTTTCAATCCTCTCTCGCATATTCTCCAAGTTCATATGTTCTGAAAGTCCAATTCTCTTCCAGTTTGGTAAGTCTTTAATTGATGAGCTTGCTGGTAGAGCATCAGAGGCACCATCATAGAATTATTTTCAGATGCGGATGTATTTTATGTCATGTTCAATTTTGATCGGAAACATTGGGTAGCTTTGTGCATCCACATCTCCTCTGCAAAAATTTATGTCCTTGACTCCAACGTCAAGCTTCGCAATGATGTTGTTCTGGCCAACGATCTTCAATCAATTATTATCATGATCCCTTATTTTCTAAAGCAAATCGCTACGACAGAGGCAATAAAGAATATATGTCTCGTAGTTATCCTTCACTTTTTATTTTCCTTTTTATTCTTCTCACATTGTTATTATCGAATAATGTATTTAATAACTTCTAACATACATGGCACATGTAGGTCTGGGATGCTCTGTTCTCTCTAGAACATATCCCATTGTTGCCTCAGGTTATATCCATGTATGACTCTGGAGAAACTCATTTGTGGTTTACTCTAATATGAGGAGTGATTTCTGTCCAAGAAACTCATTTCTGCCTCAGGCTACAAATTTATTGTCATTATATGTATATCTAACAACTTATGTTATGACTATTTTGCTTTGTTCGTGATGGGCTCCTTGACCGCAATGCTCTATCCGAAGATGATCCAATCCGAGAAAGTCGAGACGAGAAGCAATCTAACCAAAACGACTTGAACGAGCATGACATAAACTCTTCAAATAATCTAGAGGCCCTTGAAGAACTTTCAATAATCACAGACGTCACTTGCCTTATTTGGACTCTAACAAGGACATGCGGTCACTCTTCAAAGCGTTCTAGATGATCCAGAAATTACCAAGTTATGATTTTAATTTCTATGGATTCTTGACTCATCCAGGTAACTTTTCTAAGTTGAATCAACCCAAACGAAGCCCGCAGATGAAAGTTATGTATTTTAGAAGTTGGTCCATCTGTGCTAAGGCCTCTCGCGCGTCAACGCCAAATATCAAACCGCACAGCCCAACTCAGATGCGGCCTAGATCTCGGACCACTTGGAGAATATTATTAGGCCTCTTATGGTTTCAACAAGCCTAAGAAAGCATCAAACCACCATCGGATCCTCCAGATACGCCCCAATCAAGAAGATGGGTTGAATTGGTTCTGTTTAAGGCAAGTCCAGGATCCACTTGCTTCAAAGGAATTCAGACTTATGTGTGGCGACCATGAGACTATGTCAACCACTTAGGAGCATACCATGAAGTCATAACATGCTCCAACACTCATAGGATCAGGCGGATCCCACCTTTTGTCGGCTTTTCATATCCGACCGAGCCATTTAATCCCAACGGCTCTAAGATCAACGGTCCTGCTTTCTTGTCCATTGGAAATTTAATTTATTGTTATTTCTTGCTTATTCTAGATATTATGACTGTTTAAGACAGCCTAGAGTCGAGCCTTTATAAGACAACTCATCTCATTGTATTAACAAGTAATTTCTTAGTAAAATCGATAAACCTTGAGTTTTTCTACAAAGTATTTTTCTTTGTGTTTGTCATTTCGAGTCTTAGGTGGATTCCTTAGTCTTGTATGATGTTGCGAGTTTAGTAACTTGTGGATTCAAGTTATCTAGGCCGTGTGTTGTTTGAGGATTCGACAACAAAACCATATCTTTTTCCTTACAACTAGCTCTCGCGAGAATCGACTCACCAAGGTCTTCCCGCGAGTTCATATCCAAGAGATCTCACCTCCAAGGTTTTCATCAGTTTGGTTCTATTTATATGTTCCCTCTTACCTGAAATAGTGGTATTGTGTAACCTATGCTCGTAAAGATTAGTGTAACTACTTTAATTTACAATACGTGGTCATGATCCTTAAATATTTATGGTTTTGCATTTTTATTGTTAAAAATATCAGTAATTTATTGAATTATCAGTATTGTTTTAAATTATAATCATCTATATATATTGTCTAGTTAATTTTTACCAGGTTTATATAACGAATTTGGCAACAAGTCCCTATTTTAGACATTAAGAATATTTTTCATAAAACTAAAAAGCAATTCATCTATATACAAAACGGATTTGCCATTTCAATATGTTCAAATGGCTTTTCCAAGGTTCTTTTTACATTTTCTATTAAACTTGGGATCCTTAAATAAGGAGATTCCCAAAATCTTGTTACTATTTTTATTATGATCTTTAAACATTTTTGTTGTTGCCGAGAATATTTGTAATTTATGACATTATCAGTAAAGTATTTAATTATCCTCATCTATATATATTGTCCACTAAAGTTAGTTTTTATAAGGTAAAAACATAGAAGTTGGGCATCAATTCTTTTTTTTTTTTTAATATTATGGACATTTTCATTAGATTAGAAAGCTTTCATTTGTATACAAAACGGATATGCGATTTCAATATGTACAAACGGGATTTCCAAGTTTATTGCTATATTTTCATTCTATTAAAAAAGGCATCATAAAAATGCAACATTTCATTAGCAAAGATTTGATTATACTTAACATATCTCCACGCCTCCCAGCGGTCATATTTACTGTTCGTCATAGCTTAAGTCCACAAAAAATAAAAAATGGTTGTTAAGCCTCATCTTCTCACCCATTCTGCAGCACACGAAAGGGATAACAAATTTTTAGCATTTTCCACAACAGGTATATTATTATTCGTTAATACATAACTGATTACTAGAGGTGGCATCCTGCAAGTAGATCGGTTATGGCCAATACTCTGGCAATGACCGCATCTTTTCCTCCCGGTTTGCTGTTTAAATACTTGCCCATTATTTTCTATGTTTAATATTTGGCAAAAGCATATTGTTAAAATATATAGTTCATTCATACCTAATATTCCCCTCTTGTGAAATATCTGCATTTTTAGGTGTTCTCGGTGGCCTCCGCATAAGTGGAAGTCTGATATGTTTACTTCCATTACCCAATGTCATCAAACTACATAAATTTGGAACTAGAGAAAACCTTCCTTGGTAAGCCAATCTTGGGAATGGAGTTATATCACTAAAAGAAAAAGAGGCTAAATCAGACCATAATCCAGACAACTTAATTTTCCATTTTAAAAGTTAATGAATTTGTAACGTAATACTGGTCTGAAATGGTCTAAAATTGATCAAGAATTATAGACGATTCATTACGATTTTTGATGACTCGTAAAAGTCATCACAAATTGACTGGAAATGACAGACAAAATAAGATCGTTGTTGATGGCCGGGTTTAGGGAAATGATCCAGACAGATATAGAGGGACACGAGTAAATTAACATAATATAGATATTTAATAAGGAAAACTTTGGAGATATGTTAAAAAAAAAAAAAGCTTTGGAGATTAAGTAATATCATAAAATTTGATACATTAATGAATGAATTAAGTGAATATTCATATATAAGAAACTAATTAAGAAAATAACCACCAATTGTTTAAATTAGGTAACTAGCAATCACAAAGACTATAATGACCCTGTTGACCCTGTTGAGAGAGAAACAATTAATAATTAAATATTTTTTGGGAGAGAGAAAAGAGACAACACATTAAATAAGGAACATTGCATTTAATGTGTTGTCTCCGCATTTATTAACCGTTAACATATATATTATCAGAGTACTACATAAATTATCTGTTAACTTATATATTATTTGATAAAGCATATATGACTAACACATATATTATATGATAAACATTAGCTTAATGAGTTTCAAATTTGTTTCTTCACCGATTAAATATTAGGGTTTATGATTATTTATTTCTTCTCGGTTTTGTTTCAATATTATAACAAACACATGCATTTTTGATGCATTGTCGTGTTGTCATATGCATCTCTGCATGGCGAACTCAAAATAATTATAACTATCTTGGTGGTTTAAATCAGTAGTTAAAGGATAAGTTAACTGATAACTGGATAATTATTGGATGAAGTAATAAGGTATCGGTTAAGTTGAGTCTCGATTAACACATACATACTCAGATAAAGTAATAATGACTGGAGTTACGCGACGGCGCATTCAAAAGGTTGGCAGACCTTCACAAATTTCACTTAAAGATGACGATAATGCGGCTATCATTGTGAATGAGAGTTTTATAGGTTAAGTTGAGTCTTGATTAACACATATATTATCTGTTAACACTTGTTTTTCTGCTAATTAATATACTATTTGATTAATACATATTTGATTAACACATATACTATGTGTTAAATGATAAACAATTTTGACATGTATAACAACTCATGTGTCAGTGATCTCGTTGAATCATAATCTCGATATACATGGTAAAACTTAAATAATGATGGCAATTATCTTAGGGGTTTAAATCAATAGTTAACAGAAAAGTTAACTGATAACTGAATAATTATCGGATAAAGTAATAGTTATCGGTCAATTTAAGTCTTGATTAACACGTATATCATCTGATAAAGTAATATTGACTTGAGCTGCGAGATGACCGCGTTCAAAATATTGGCAGACCTTCACAAATTCCACTCAAACCTGATGATAATATGGTTATTATTGTGAATGAGAATTTTATAGGTTAAATTGAGTCTTGATTAACACATATATTATCCGTTTAATGCTTATTTTACATGCTAACACATTTATTACTTGTTAACACATTTATTATATGATAAAAACATTTATAATTGTTAATAAATGGTAAATTATTCAATTCGTCTTCATCTTTTTCATAAGAACTTATGCCGACCTGCAACTCTAGATTTGGTGATTGTTGATGTTTTTTCATTATGTTTGCTTCGATTTTTGTATATTTGTTTCACATATACATAGATCTACCAATAATATAGTCCATTTTGAAAACCAAACAAACCAAAAAATGATTTTTAAACCTATGAAAACAATTAATTCAAAATGAAATTCATAAATAAATAAATATGGGTTTCTAAGAATTAGAATCCACGAGTTCAATATTAAAGGACAAGAAGAAGAAAATTATTTTTTGCTTGAAGAAAATGAGAGATAGAGAAAGAAATTCATAACTCAATTTGAACTATGAAAACAAAAGATAAATATGATTGGACCACAAAAATTCATGAATGAGAACCCAAAAATTACTTATCAATACTTGTTTGTAGAGAAAACAGAAAAAGACAAAAAAAAAATGAAAGAATAGAAATGTTGCTAATGAAGGTGGGAAGAGAGAAGAGATGAAGAGAAGAGAAGAGATGAAGAGGAGAGAGAAATTATTTGGCAGAGGGTAAGGGTAAAAAAAACATAAAATCATAAACAGTTACCTATGATAATAGGTTTGCTATAGCAGCTAAATACATATAAATCCTTTGCTATAGACCTAAATTTCTCTAATAATAAAATTTTTCAGACTCGGATATCAAGACTTCTTTCTAAGCAATCTTTTATGACTATAAATCTTTGGAACTCTGGTTTGCGTGCTTCAAGATTCTCCTCCAACCATCTGATCTTTTGCTTTCCTATGTCTACTAATCTCTCGGACCAACCACACGACGAGCATTCACGTCACAAAAGTGAAGTTGTGCCGCCGTTGTTTACAACCGGAGAAGAAGGTCATCAGGTCCTAGGAGACCGAGACCTTTGCGGCGGCCTCAAGTCATCAAGATCTATTAATCCATCACCCACCCATTCATAAGTTTCAAACTTAGTTGATATGATCGTCGGATCTTCCTGTTTGTGAGACTCGGACAAGAAGCGATACTCCATCCTCCCCACTTTTGTGTCAGCTGCCACGAGATCTACTCAGCGTGGAAGGTCCTTTTGTCGACTTTTGTTTTTTGCAGTTATCTTTGACCCAACAATCTGCTTTGTCCAAGCCGCAGATCTCCCTATTTTACATTGAAATCCTCCAACATCGTGGTGAAAAGCCACCTCCGATCTGGCTATTATGGTGTCATACGAGTTGAGTACGCTTCCTGTCAAATTCTAAAAACTCATAGATTCTTCCTTGTTCTCTACCGAATCTCCGGTGATTATGAATGCATTTTTGGCGCCGCCACTCCTAACCCTAGGAGTGTATCCCATTTTGGTTTTCACGGGGTTCGTTGAGTTTGGTCCTCTTTGTGGGCTAGCTTCTCAGACCATGTTTAATTTGAGCTATATTTTGGATCTTGTTGAAGTTAATTTGGTGGATTATGCACATAAAAACACATTTAGTATTTGTTATTTGGGCCTCAATCTTTTATCTCATAAAAATGCTCTAGAGTTTTATGGTGTATCTTCCTCTTGGAATGTTATATCTTTCCTTTTGATAAGAAGAGTTTATGTTCACAAATGTACTCATTGATGGAGTGAACACTTATCTATATTGTTTATGGTATTGAGTTTGATATGCAAAGATCTTGGATAACCAAGGAGCTATGATTTATGTTCCACAACCTTTTATGGCAACTGAACTTCGATTGACTCAAAATCCTCTTCAGGTTCTTGAGCATATAACTTCTATCTATCTGTTATTTCTAAAGCGTGAGAGCACTTTGCGGTTTATTATCTTTCAATGTTTTAGTTTACCATATGTAAGAATCTTCTAGACAATAGGCCAGGCCCGGTCCTAGGGTAAAGCCCAACAAACAAGGGCTTTAGGTAGCAGAATTTATAAAAATATTTTGGAGCATCAATTTCAATAGAAAATTGTTTAGTGTATTGGTTAAGCTAGGGCTAGGCATTCGGATATTGGATCGAGTTCAGGTCGGGTATTTTAGATTTTGGGTATTTTGGTTTTGGAGAAAATGGAACCGATCGGTTATTTGAATAAATCCGGATATGTACTCAAAGAACCGAAATTATTCAGTTTCTGTTCGGGACCGTGTTTTTATTAACCTGAAAGATCTGAATTATCCGAAAATGAGACAAGATCCAAAAACTAATTTTAAATTCTCGAAAGATATGAAAGAATTGAGAAAGAAATCGCAAAAAAAAAAAAGAACTATTTTTTTTTTATTCAATTGAATTACACAAGTTTTTTTTGTATATATGCAGATAAGAAAACAAGAGGTTATTCAATAAACCAAGAAATAACCGACTGGTTTAATCAACAACTTGTTTGGATACTCATCGGATCTCGAGTTTTACCCAATCCGACCCGGTACCCGGTCTAATACTAAATGTATATCCACTCGGATATTTTATCGGATCCGAATCCGATCCAAACTCAGTTTTTTCGGATTGGTACTGAATCGGATATTTGGATCCGGATCAAATGCCCAGCCCTAGATTAAGCTTACATATTACTTTTACCCACTGTCAAATTCGAATCACATCTTCCTTTCTTTCTTTATTTCCTTTCATTTCTTTATTATCGTAATTGTTTAAACTGTTTTTGTTTTCCTTTTTTTCTGGGCTCAACCCAATTTAAATTCATTTCTTTTAATTTGAATTTATTTTCCTTGTTTGTTTATTTTTTCTCAGACCTAAACTTATTTCTTTCAATTTATTTATAAACAACATAAAGGTTTTCCTAGTTTATAGTCTCTGTTAGTTTATGTGTTTTTCAATATTTTTGATTAAGCCATAAATTCTACAAATCCGAAATATGCAATTCCATAAATTTGCTAGTGTTAAATAAAATATAGTTAAGTGTGATTAAAATTAATTTTATACACCAAATTTCTTAATTCTTTGACAAGATTGTTTAAAAATTTGGTATCTACAATCTCTTCTATACTTCTTCATTTCATTACTTAATTAAA
>WJSH01001194.1:25170-36488 GCA_009757365.2 Lepidium campestre | reverse complement strand
TCGCTTTTGTTAGAATTTCCGAGTTTCTTTGTACTTAGCTATATGCACGATTTAGATATTGTAGCCTGTAGGGACCTTGTATTGGCTTTATGAATTCCCTCAACTGTCAAGTGGTGTTTTTGCAGATAGCAGCTTCACATAAGACTATAATTTCTGCTGTTTCAGCCATGAAGTTCCCGGTATTAGCAGTAAATTTCTGTAATGGCAAAACGCCGAAGTTATCCATTACTCCCTACAGTAATGAGGTTAGCACAGAGTGTTTAACTGTTCCAACAATAATGAAGTTATGGAGATTAACTCTTCAGCAGTGAGACCTGAGACGTATTAGGAAGAATTAGGCACTGATGTTGGAGATCACTTTATAAATGGTATTATAACATAAAATAGATATGTAGTCAGGTGATAAGGGAGGTTCCAAGTCAGTCTCTATGGGGCGGCAACATAGTCATTTGCCGGTCCATTATTTGAAAAGGCCCAAAATCTTTTTTTCTAAAGAAAAAAATTGAATGAAAGGGCTTAGATTTAAGAAAAATGGTCAAAATATTTTTTTAACTTAGTTNTCGCTTTTGTTAGAATTTCCGAGTTTCTTTGTACTTAGCTATATGCACGATTTAGATATTGTAGCCTGTAGGGACCTTGTATTGGCTTTATGAATTCCCTCAACTGTCAAGTGGTGTTTTTCCAGATAGCAGCTTCACATAAGACTATAATTTCTGCTGTTTCAGCCATGAAGTTCCCGGTACTAGCAGTAAATTTCTGTAATGGCAAAACGCTGAAGTTATCCATTACTCCCTACAGTAATGAGGTTAGCACAGAGTGTTTAACTGTTCCAACAATAATGAGGTTATGGAGATTAACTCTTCAGCAGTGAGACCTGAGACGTATTAGGAAGAATTAGGCACTGATGTTGGAGATCACTTTATAAATGGTATTATAACATAAAATAGATATGTAGTCGGTGATAAGGGAGGTTCCAAGCCCATCTCTATGGGGCGGTAACATAGGCATTTGCCGGTCCATTATTCGAAAGGGCCTAAAATCTTTTTTTCTATTGTAAAATATGAAAGAAAAAAATTGAATAAAAGAGCTTAGATTTAAGAAAAATGGTCAAAATATTTTTTAACTTAGTTAATTACTAAATTTTGATCCCTTTTAAATCATATCTTACTAGAAAACAAATTTTTTTACCCCTTTAAACTTTTGATATATAGTATAACTAAAGAGTTTTTTTTTTTTTTGTATTTTGCATAGGGTAGCTAAATTATATAACACGGGCTATGAGGTTCCAAGCTTCTTAGATACTATTCTTAGATACTAATGTTAAATTTGTGGAAATTGCAGCTCTTGGTAAAAAAGCTGATATGGAAAAATGCCTTATCGCTGAGAGGGATTCATTACCTACAATCTTCCATGCCTTTTCTCAGTACATGTTCTCGAGCTTATTAGATGTTTCTGCAGAATCATTTTACAGAGTAAACTAAAAAATTAGTTAAAGAATATCTATTGTTTAGTTTTCGATCAATGAGTTAATAAGAGAGTTACTTTACCTTGTGTCAAATGAACATGTTTTAGTGATTGATATTTCTGATTTAGATGCACACAAAAGAGATCAGGTAAGAACAGGTGATATGCATGTATATATGTACAACATAATCTAATAACCTGAAGATGGCTCTTGACATGGTAGATGGTCAATTCATGTGATCCTTTTTTTAGTGGAAGGTGAGCTTGTTAACTCAGAAGCTGATTCGATCACAACCTTAAGAGCTCGCTGACTGCTGTTCCTGCTGAGATCATGAAACCTTTATTATAACTCATTCTCTATACATACAAGTTCATAAGTATCTTCTCTACCACAAATCCATTCAACTACGGAACAATATATAAATCAAATTCAACCTACGATCTAGAACTATTTTATAACAAGCGCAATTCAATTATTTGACCAGATTCAGGCAAGTCGTTAGAAACATCAGCATCAATCAAAGCTAAGATCTGTCTTATGAGTCAAAACAGAGATTGAAGGGTGATACATCCAAGAAACAAAATAGCAGTTGGTGGTTTATTCGGATAGGCCTCTGGAAATTGAAGGGTCAACTTAAAAAACCAAATAGAATGTATTGAGAAGACTAGAATACGCAAGCATAGTTTAAACAAAGACTCAAGCATAGACAAAAGCAGAATAAACAACCTTGACGCCATATGAATGCGAGAGAGGGTCAAGTTTGTAGACAGCACGGGACCACTCCATCTTCCCCCGAACTTCGTTTCCATCGCATCTCTCCACAGAAATCTCCGCAGACCAAATCTCCAAACTGTTTCAATCTTCGTATTGCAAGTTTCAGAAAACGACAAGGTTGCCATAGAGTTGCTACATAGTTTGTTGTACCAAATTTCACATTGATTGGTTGAGAATTGTGGAGAATTCTCGTTCCAGAGAGAGACAATTGCAGATCTTCCAAACCCTTCACTTCCTTCCAATCCACGTCATCTGGCTGACACCACAACATTCTCCCGCCAGTACCACGGCAGTATAACAAATTTCCTATAGCACACCAATCGTTTCTGTTTCCGGGCTTAGAATCTCTTCTTCCGCTTGTCCAGGATGATATCCCCTCACTTGGCGACAAGTAGAACTTTGATCCTCCTCATCCACAGCGTAAATTTTCTTCTCCTCTGTTACCACACTTCTGTGGATACTATGGGTCATCTTGGGCGTAACAAAGTTACTCCAGGTTTAGTCTTTGGATCGAATATCTCTGCCCAGTTTGAGGAATCAGCGTTCTCCCCACACCTTCCAAAAACATATATTTTCCCATCGACGAGGCTTGCCGATGCGGAAGCACGAGCCATCTTCATGGACGGTACATGACGCCATGTGTGAGAGAAACAATCAAGGAACGAGATCTCCGACGTGAGATTACCGTTTATGAGTCCACCGATTACATAAATCCCCGATTCCATTACCACAAAAGATGATGAATCTTGAGTCTGATATGGGTTCGACGGGATCGGGCTCAGTCGACGGTTAGGGGTGAGAATGAATCAGCGTGGTGTTGGGTCAGGAAAGATGCACAAGCATATGTAGAGTGAAGCCTCGGTGTAATCCATCCGCCGTCTCACGTGGCAGAGCTCAGGAGAAACTACAAGAGAGCGGTGGTGCTTGGAGGTGATACCTAAGGCTGCGTAGTCTAATCTTGAGATCCGAGCCAGGCAGGTCACAGCCACTACATCTGGCAACAAACCTAACCCAGACCATGACGGAGACGCCTCCTTCGTCTTCCTCCTCTTGTTATGGTGCGATGGCACTTCGAGAGTCAACATGTAAATCGCGTTGATTACCTTCTCTGTTTGATTTCAGATTTAGGAAAAATCTGAATCGAGAGAGAGACAATGAAACTTAAACTCTTGATATGGCTTTTGATGGTTTGATTTCAGATTTAGGAATTTTATGAAGACTGATATAGAATAACGATTTTATAGAGTTCGTAATTTCCTTTTTTAGTTTCCATAATATCTAAGTTAAAATCTGGATAAATCGTTGTATATCTTCCAGATACTAACTAACTCGCGAAACTTTCGGACCAAACGTCAGTATAATATATAGAAAATATTAATATAAATTAATACAACGGATTTTGTTATAAGTTTTTCTTTCCACGAAATTGCGGCCGATCTGAATTCTGAATATTAGATACTTAATATGAATACAAAATAATCACATTTTACCAAAAAATAGTAAATTGTTACATGTACATACATGTATGTGTCAAATGCACAATAATTATCTATTATTGTTATTTTCTTATTTCATTGCTTCACTTTGCCTATATATAAGTTATTATCACTTTGTAAATATACAAATAGAGATATAGTAAAAAGTGATACATTAAAATAATAATACAAGTGCTTTCCACTTTCATTTTCTTTACTCTTCTATTTCCAAACTCACTTTTACGTAAGTCATATTTTTTTTATCTTTTCTAAATAATGACATACACATGAATATATGTTTCAGATGCGGATCAAAAGGGCATTGGTCTCGAGTGTGCCGAACTCCTTCGCACCTTTGTAAGCTATACAAATAGTCACTCAAAGGCAAATGAAATGAACTAAACTTTATGGAATAGTCGGAGGGAACACTAAGATGTTTGTAGTAAAACTAATGAATAATCTCTAGTATGCCATGTATAATTATTAAGTTTTTAAGTTGTTTGAAAACTACATATTTCAGTTGTTTGTTTTACTAGTATCGTTTTTCATCGCACTAGTGTATAATTATTGTGTGTTTTACTTATAAAATAAAATTTGCTATGTTTTTACTAATGTCTATTACAGAGATGGATCATGATACAAAGGGAATAAAATCTAAGGAAACAACTAGAGAAATTTGTATACCAGATAGTGGAACAACGCACACTATCCTGAGAAACAAACGATATTTCTCAAATTTAAAACCAACAAAAATGATTGTCAACACTATATCAGGTCCCGCTGACTTGATTGAAGGAATTGGTAAAGCTAATTTTGCTTTACCAAATGGAACAAAATTTTCCATAGATGATGCCTTGTATTCTCCAAACTCCAAAAGAAATTTGTTGAGTTTCAAAGACATATATCTTGAAGGATATGACACTTAGTCTATAACTGAGAATGGAAAAAAGTATATGTATATAACTTCTGATAAATCGGGAAAGAATGTTATCATGGAAAAGTCACCAAAGCTTCCTTCTGGCTTGCATCAGACATACATAGATATAATTGAGTCACACAATGTGATTAAAAGGAATCCAGAAGATTTCACATTATGGCATGATCGCCTCGGACACCCGAGCAATACAATGATACGAAAAATCATAGAGAACTCATATGGTCATTTACTCAAGATCAATGAGATAAATCAAAATAATAAAATGACATGTACTGCTTGTTCTCTTGGAAAATTGATTTTAAGGTCGTCGCCAACAAAAGTTGATAAAAAATCACAGAAATTTCTCGAACGAATTCAAGTCAATATTTGTGGACCGATACATCCACCATGTAGACCTTTTTACTATTTATGGTATTTATTGTTGCATCCATCAGATGGTCACATGTTTGCTTATTATCTTCTTGTAATATGGCATTTGCGAGATTTTTAACTCAAATTATTAAACTAAGAGCTCAGTTCTCTGATCATCTAATTAAAAGAGTTAGATTAGACAATGCTAGTGAATTTACATCTCAAGCTTTTAATGACTATTGTATGGTGACGGGAATAGAAGTTGAACATCTTGTAGCTCATGTTCACACACAAAATGGTTTGGCTGCATCATTAATTAAACGACTACAACTTATTGTAAGGCCATTAATTATGAGATCAAAACTCCCAATATCTATATGGGGGCATGCCATATTGCATGCAGAAGCACTTATACGGTTAAGACCAAATGCATACCAAAAGTATTCTCCATTACAATTGGCTTTTGGTCAAGAACCAAATATATCTCATTTGAGAATTTTTGGTTGTGCGGTATATGTGCCTATAGCACCACTACAACATACAAAGATTGGGTCACAAAGAATGTTGAAAATATATATTGGTTATGATTTTCTATCCATTATATGATACTTAGAACCACAAGCTAGTGACGTATTTACGGCACGATTCGCGGATTATCATTTCGACGAGAAATTATTTCCAAGTTTAGGGAGAGAAAATAAACAACTGGGAAAAGAAATAAAATGGTATGTACCATCTCTATTACTTATTGACCCTCCTACAAAACAATCTGAACTGGAAGTTCGACGAATTATGCATTTACAAAGTATTGCAAATTAGTTACCTGATGCATTTGCATATACAAAAACAACAACAAAATCTCATATACCTGCTGCAAATTTCCCTGCTATAATTGAGATTACACATGAACTTGGAAAAGCAAATGTCACACATGAATCTAGAACACGCCTCAAGCGTGGTAGACCTATTGGTTCTAAAGACAAAAATCCTAGAAAACAAAAAGAAACTGGAGAAAATGATATTCCCAAAATAACAGAAAGTATTTTGGAAAAGGAAAATCAAGAGTCTGATAACAATATTAAGGAAGAAAGAAATCATGAGATGTCTATCAACTACATTCATAATAGAAAAATATGGAATAGAAACGAAGTAGTTGATGATATTTTCTCATATATTGTGGCAAAAGATATTAATGAAGAAAACAATGATCCAGAACCAAACTCTGTATTTGAATGTCAAAAGAGGCATGACTAGATCAACTGAAAAAATGCAATGCAAATCGAGCTTGATTCACTCAACAAACAAAATTTATTTGGATCTATTAAACTCACACCCAAGGAAGTGAAAGCGATCGGATACAAATGGGTATTCGTTAGAAAACAAAATAAGAAAAATGAAGTTGTAAAATACAAAGCTCGGCTTGTAGCTCAAGGTTTTTCTCAAAGACCCGTAAATGATTATGAGGAAACATATTCTCCCGTTGTGGATGCTATTACATTTAGATATATGATATCTTTAGCTGCCAATGAAAGTCTTGAGATGAGACTTATGGATGTTGTAACTGCATATTTATATGGTTCAGTAGATACATATATCTATATGAGAATTCCGGATAGAATTAAAATACTTGAAGCATTGAAATCTAAACCCAAATAGTTATATGCAATAAAGTTGCAAAGATCATTATATGGGTTAAAACAATCTGGACAAATGCGGTATAATCGTTTTAGTGAACAGTTAATCAAAGAAAAATATGTAAATAATCCTATCTGCCCATGTGTTTTCATCAAGAAAACAGTAACTAGATTAGTGATAATCGCAGTATATGTTGATGATCTAAATATGATTGGAACTCAAGATGAAATACAAAAAGCAGCAGAATATTTAAAAGGAGAATTTGAGATGAAAGATCTCGGGCAAACAAGGTATTATCTAGGCCTACAAATAGAGCACTCTGAAAAAGGGTATATTTGTACACCAATCCACACACACTAAAAGAGTGTTAAAACGGTTTAATATGGGCAAGACAACTCCTCTCAGTACTCTATTGGTTGTTAGATCTTTTAACATTGAGACCGACCGTTTCCGACCCGCTGATGATACTGAAGAGATACTTGGTCCAGAAGTACCATATCTAAATACGATTGGAGCCCTTATGTACCTTGCAAACTGCACTAGACCTGATATATCATTTGCAGTTAATCTTTTGGCCAAATTCAGTTCATCTCCTACGCGAACACATTGGAATGGAATCAAACATGTTTTTCGCTATCTCCAAGGAACTACTAATTTCGGCTTACTTTATTCTAGAAATTCAAATGGCCAAATGATTGGTTTTGCAGATGCAGAATATTTATCAGATCCACAAAAAGGATTATCTCAAACAGGATATGTGTTCACTATTGGAAGGACTGCTATATCATGGCGTTCTCAAAAGCAGACGCTTGTAGCCACATCTTCAAATCATGCATAAATCATTGCACTCCATGAAGCGTGTAGAGGATGTGTATGGCTAAGATCAATAAATCAACACATTCGATCAAGTAGTGGATTACAAGTAAATATAGAACCAACCATATTATTTGAAGACAATGATGCATGTGTTGTTCAAACAAAAGAATGATATGTCAAAAGCGATAAAACAAAGCATATTCATCCAAAAAATTTCTCTTACACCCAAGAGCTTGAAAAAAATAAAGACATTGAAATGAAGTATATTCAATCAACCGATAATGTTCCAGATCTCTTCACAAAGTCATTGCCCACCACTTCATTCAGGAAGCATGTTCATACCATTGGAATGCGACATCTATGTAATGTGTAAAATTTGATCTACATCATTCGAGGGAGAGCTTTCACTATTGCACTCTTTTTTTATTTCTATGGTTTTTCCTACTGGGTTTTACAGTAAATGTTTTTAACGAGACAATAAGTAATACATTAATGGATAATTAAGGGGACTGTTACACGTATATACATGTACGTGTCAAATGCAGTAATTATCCATTATTGTTATTTTCTTATTTCACTGCTTCACTTTATCTATATATAAGCTACCATCAATTTGTAAATATACCGATAGAGATATAGTAAAAGGTGATACATCAAAATAATAATACAAGTGTTTTCCTCCTTCATTTTCTTTACTCCTCCATTTCCAAACTCACTTTTACATAAGTCATTATTTTCTCTTTTCTAAATAATGACATACACATATAAAGATATATATATATATATATATATATCTATAAATATTTTATAACATAAATATATAAATTAATAAGTTAAATAATAACTATGTATTGAAAGATTATTAGATAAAAATTATCAAAATAGGAAAAGTTTAACTTAACATAAAATAAGAATATTCCATATAAAACATATTAAAAACTATAAATCTATATTTTAATAAACAAATTAGGATTTAACTCGCACTATATCGTGAGATTTGATTGTTTTTTATGAAAAAATTAAATAATAATTAATTATATATCAATAACTTTCTATACATATTTAATTATGTATCATTATTATTCGTCTGTTCCTTTATACATATTTGATATAGCAAGTTTACCCCGGATATCATTATTATTCGTTTGTTCCTTTATACATATTTGATATAGCAAGTTTAGCCTTAACCATAAAATCCGATATCCGAAACCCGAAATCGACTTGAATGAGAGGAATTGAATCCGACAAAATACCCCAATGGGTCCTAAATCTATATACCAAAAAAACCGAACCCAAGCCCGTACCAGAACCAAATCAAGAATCGAATGAGTACCTGATATATTTTTGTTAAAATTTAGTTTTTATAGTTTTTTCTATTAAATCTTTATTAATTTTGAATTTCTATATAAAAATACTTGAACCCGAACTCGATCTATACTGAACCAAAACCAATCTAAAAAATAAAAATACCTGAATAAGTCTTAAATCAAAAGAACCAAAAACATGAATTAGAGAACTGAACCCACAAAATACCATAATGGGTCTTAAATCTGTATACACGGAAAACCGAACCCAATCTCAAACCGAATCAAGAACCAAATTTTTACCCAATATATTTTTATTAAATTGTACCTTTTTAAGAGTTTTTTCTATTAAATTTTTATTAATTTTGAATTTTTATATAAAAAATTTATAATAAAGCCAACCTTATACCTATTTTAAGTGTAGTTATGAATCATAAGTTATTTTATCATATATTTGAATTTTTATATGAAATAAAAATTTATAATAAAGCCAACCCTAGACCTATTTTTAGGGGTAATTATGAACTCAAACCCGTACCATAACCAATCAAGAACCGAATGAGTACCCGATATATTTTTGTTACAGTTTAGCTTTTTAGAGTTTATTCTATTACATCTTTATTAATTTTTGAATTTTTATATAAAAATACATGAACCTGAACTCGATCTATACTGAACCGAAACTAATCCAAAAAGTAAAAATACTTGAATAAGTCTTAAATAGAGAATCAATAACCCGAATTAGGGAAACCAAACCCAAACCGAACCCGACAAAATATCAGAATAGGTATTAAATCTATGTACCCAGAAAACTAAAGCCAAACCTGAACTAAATCAAGAACCGAATTTGTACCCGATATATTTTTATTAAATTGTATTTATAAGAGTTTTTTTTCTATTAAATCTCTATTAATTTTTAAATTTTTATATAATAATTTATAATAAAGCCAACCTTAACCTTATTTTTAAGGGTAGTTATAAACCATATGTTAATTTTATCCTATAGTTTATAATACATAAATTGAAGTCAAATTCCACTTTATATAAAGATTATATGTTTGCTTTAAATTTAAAAATTATACAATTTTACATTTGTTTTAATGAGTAAATTGTGGATATAGACGTATTAAATAGAATGGTCAACTTAAAAGTACCTGAAAACCAACAAAAGGCGATATGACTTCAATTGGGGAATTAAAAAAACAAAAGAGAATTGCTGACATGGCGAAACCAGAGGCCTTGAGCAAGGGACTTTAATTAATAGTAGGAATTATTCTGGGGTACGCCCAGATCTTATATTAAAATTATATTTATAATATTTTTCTACTTATCTAAAGCAGAAAATTTAGAGTATATGTTTGAGCATAGATTCAGAGAAATCGCCGTCTATAGATTCTATTTTGCTAGCAGCGATGCTATATAAAAATTTGTAATAACATATCAATCAATCCTTTATCATAATTTTCTATAAAGTAATTATTCGCATATATATTATTGCAACAGATTTTAACAAACTCGAGTCTCATGAAATGAAAGATGAGTTCTAATAAAGCGTAGGTGGAGTTGACTTGGGGATAATTTCCTTATCATTGACAACTTTCTTTGGGATTGGAGGAAAACCACCAAAGAAAGGACCCAAAATGCACCATAATCTTATTCTTAATCTAATTTACCGTCATATGTTATGCCAAGAAAACAATTGATTTGTGACTGAAATGTGCCACTAATAATTCAGTCGCACATTTGGCAACTGATTTGAGACTGTTTTGCGACTAATGTGCGACTACACAAAATCAGTCTCACATCAGTGGCACATTTGCAACTGAAACGCCTAGTTACAAATCAGTCGCACATTTACGACTAATGTTAGACTATTTTAAGACTAAAAGAATTTAATCGCACTTTAGTAGTAGATTTGCTACTAAAGTGCGACTGATATATTAGTCGCAAATAATCAGTCGCACAATAATAGCAACGCATTAGTTACAAACATTTTGCACATTTTCTACCGAATTGTACCTAAATATGTGGGACTGAATATTCAGACGCACATTTCAGTCGCACTTTATTGGCAGTTCAATGAGAAATGTTTCCTATATGTAACCCCATCGTTTTTATTTCTCAAACACACCTAAAAATCACCCAAAAAAATCTCATTTCACCTTATATTACTTTAGTCCAACCGTCAAAACAAAAAGAATTCAAATTGGACGCTACAACGATGGAGGGGTTGCACCAACATATAGCGTTGATGTTCCAGATATCTTTTTTCAGATAGGCAGACTTGGCGGAAAATTGAAGGAAGTTTGGTGGGAGAACCACATACATATTCGTGCGGCTCACAATTATATATTATGAAATTGTGAAGATGTGGGGTCATATGAGAGGTATATATATATATATGAATTACATCATTTAATTATAGAGTAAACTCGATAGACATATACGAGAAGCATTTCCTGGTTTACAAGAAACAGAATATGACATCTACAAAAAACGTGATTTTGTCTGCTGGTTAAAATACTATGTATGTAATATTATTTAATTAATTACTATAACTA
>WJSH01001192.1:0-10176 GCA_009757365.2 Lepidium campestre | reverse complement strand
TTGTTGAACATTCATGACTGTCCATCAACATACTCTCATCTATCCCCTTCTCATAAGTGATAATATCCTTCGAGCTTTGTTCCAAAGCATCCACATGGGTACCAAACACGCTTGTACTCTTGTCGAACTTCTCTTGTACTTCCAAAAGCATGCTGAGAATATTGTTATACTTTAGCAAGTTGAGAATCTCTTCATCTTCAGAGCTTTGAGAATAACAAGCTTTGTCATGTTCATACTCCCTATCCCAAGATTCGCATCTCTCACCATCTCGATATTGGTTTCCTTGAGAAAAGTCTCCATATGGAAGTCCTCCTTGATAAGTGGATGAGCTTTCAAAATCATGGTGGCTAGTGGGGTCCCAAGCCATCCCTCTTTCTCGAGCTTCGGAATAAGCCTTCATCATGGAGGCATAATCTGAAGCCATACTTTCTCTCTTGTGATTGTACCTTGAAAAAGAACAAACAATAGAAAGAAAGTAACAAAATAAAAGATAAACTCTAGACGCAAATCAAATCGAAATCCTAAGGGCTAATGGCATGGATTCCCCGGCAATGGCGCCAATTTGATGTTTGCTTTTTCCAAACACACAAATAAATACAACAAGCACGAACAACTATGACATTGAAGTACTTGAGGTTCAAATCCATAGAGAATCTAGAATCAACACATTAGGATTGCAAGAATTCAAACTTGAGCTAGAGTAATAGATAAGAGGTGATTAAACTAAAACTAGACTACTCAAACAAAGTAAAATGAGATAATCAAATAAAGACAAAAGGGTTTTAGGCAAGACAATGATCTAGGGAAAAAGCAATCAAACCAAGAAACTCAAGCACACATTAGCTACCATCCTAGAGCATGAGACTCATTCAATCTAGATCAACCCACTCTCATGGCGTTGACCCCTATGCAATCAATAGGTTAAGCTAAACTCTCATTTGCTCTCCTATAGTCACAAGCATTAACAAACAAGCTCACAAAGACCACTTTCCACCCTAACATCAACTCTTATTGGCTAGGGAATGAAAGCCCACAAAAAGACTTTTTTAGGACTTTCATCGAACACCTTTCAGGCGATGCCTTTCCCACCATCAAGATTACTAGTTGATCAAGCTAAACCTAGCATTAAGCTCATATTAAGTGGAGGAACAAGAAATCTTACAACTTAAGCACAAGATTCAACCATCAAATCCCTAGATCTACCAAACCATCAACCCATCAATCCACTACTCAACCATCAAAAGCATGAAACTAAGGAAGAAGATGACTATAAACAAAAGCAATATGATAATAATCAAAAGCATTAACTAAATCTGAAACAAGATTTATAAACCAAATCAATAACAAAAGTAAGAACAAAATGAAAAGAGAACAAGAAATCTCAACACATGGGAGATGATGATCCAAAGATCATCACCCCCAAGAAAGGGAAATCAATCTTCTCTCTAAATTCTCTCTCTTCGTGGCTGCTCTCACAAAATGTGAGTAAAAGTGTGTTTCAACCCTTAAACATTAGTGTTTTAAGGTTCCAAAATGAGTTGGGTCGACCCAAGACAAATAAGGCCGGATCCAAGTGAAATAAAAGGGAAAAACATGTGCTGGGAAGTGGATCGGCCGGTCTAGGGTATGGACCGGTTGTTCTTGGGTATGGACCGGTTGGTCTTAGCTTGAAACGTCAGAAAATGGTCCGATGACCGGCCAGTCTCAGTTCGGGTCCGGCCAGTCTCATCTCTGGTTTGGCCGGTCATGAGTAAAATCGCCATATCTTCGAAACCGCTAGTTCAAATGCCTTCAAACCAACGCCAAATGCAAGCTGACTCTCTTGGATATCTTGTGTCCAATTATCATCCAATTCCATGCACGGGAAGGCCTTCATTTGCTAACCATCTTGAGAATGAAGCCCCAACGGACCTATCATGAGTAAACGCGTTGTATCTCTCTGACCGTTTGTCCAAATGTCTTCACACCATATCCAAATGAAAGCTAACTCTTGTAGCTATCTTATGTCAAAATTTCAATCAATTCCATTGGGTGGAAGGCGTTAAATCGATCCAATCAACAGAACTGACTTTCCTTCTTCGTTTGATGCATTTGACTTCATTGTTTTGCTCCACATTCATCTCTAAGTCTCTATTCCTCCAAATTGGCTCCAAATCACCTAGAAAAGACTCAAAGAAAGGAAAAATATGCAACTCTCTATTCTAAGATCCTAAAATGCAAAATGAATGAAAACTTATACCAAAGTGGATAAACATAAGTCCTAAATGATGCGAAATGAACTAGAATATGCATGATAATGAAGCTAAATATAGTGTATATCATTAAGGTCGGCTTTGGTGAGAAGGAGCTCTTCCATGTTGCTCTGGTTCTCTAGAACATTCTTCACAAACTCCACTTGTTCCGGGACTCCATACAAGTTCTCCATCCTAGGTAGAGGAGCTCCTATCTCGCTCATGTTAGCTTTGAACTGAGAAAGCACATTCTTTTGTGCTTTAGTGAGGAACCTTCCCGGAAATGGGATCAGAGGAGCATAAGGACAAGGCTCGACAATTTGCTTCTTGCTACCTTCATCCTCTCTAGGGTTTTCCTTCTTGATATCAAGCACTTGCTTGGTAGCTTCACCTAGCATGCCTTTCGACTCCTCTTCCTTTCTCCTTGCTTTAATCTTCTTGAATTCTTCCTTAGTGACTGCAGTAACCAGTTCGATGTTGCCCTCTTCATCCTCAACTAAAACTTCCTTTCCCAAAGGCGGATCCTCTTTCAAACCAACAAACTGCTGCTCATACCTCTTGTTTCCAATCAGACCTCAAAGCAATCTTGCAATTTCCTTGACAGCTTTATCTCTATCTTCCTCAGTCAAGATTACATTGCAATAGTCCTTAGGATTTACCTCTGGTTTTCCGAGCAGCTTACCCGAAGGTCTTTAACTCGTGAAAGCAACTTGAGCCATTTGATTTTCCAGAGATTTCACTTGTGAAGTGATACCATTTATCTTTCCTTGGAGCTCATTGTATCCACGGTCCATCTTTGTATTGACTTCCACGAACTGCCTATTCATATCCACTTGTCCCTTAGCATGAATATCCATTAGTTGAGCGAGCATGTTCTTCACTTCTGAGTCGGGAGACGGTTTCTTTTGATGGAACTGTTGTCCTTGTTGATTGTTCCCTTGGTAAGGAGGCTTTCCATAGCCTTGTTGGTTGCCATAATTCCTTTGCTGGAATTGTTGCCCTTGTTGTGGCTTTGGAGGGTACACTTGGTCTTGTGGATTCTCCACACTGGTACTCCTATATGAGAGATTGTTGTTTCCATAGCTTCGAGTCCTATACCCTCCTTGGTAATTCCCATTGTTTCCAACAAAGTTCACTTCTTCTTGGACAGCCACTCCTTCATATACCTCTTCTTGGTTATCATGTTGACTCATGTCACATTCACCAACAAATTTAACAGCTTTTTGCCCCACAAGGAAAATCTTGCTGAGCTTATCAATCTTGTCACTCAACTCCTTTATCTTTTGTGCACCTATGACGAGTTCCTTCACACTTCGGTCATAATCTCCTTCATAGCAAGCATCACTTTGAGCTAGTGATATACCTCTGTTTTTACCGGTTTTTCATGCATGTTTTGGTTCATTTTCATCACTTAGGAATCATACATTAATAGTTTAGTGTATTTTTTGATTCATTTTGCACTTTAGAGTCCTAGATAGATCGAGTCTCATATTTTCGGTCTTTTGAGTCTTTGTAGGTGAATTTGGAGCCACTTTGAATGCTTAGAGGTTTGGGAATGAAACTCATAGTCAAGGATTGGAATTGGATCAAAGAAGGGAAGAAAAAGATGAAAAAGTGGATTTTAGGCCGCGGCCGTCGACCCCAAGGTCGATCGTAGATGCCCGACCGCGACCACAAAAATCGCCCGCGGACACACAAAAACTCGCCCAGGAACAGTCGGCTCTCGAACCGCGGACACAAATCTATCGCTCATGGGTAGCACTTGGCATAGGGACACTGGCGTATCAAATCTTGCGCGTGGCAGCATTTCATCGACCCGCGACACATTGTTCTCTCGACCGGCGTAGCGCCGCAGCAAGTTTTTCACCACCCACGAACATGATATATACTGTAAATAACTTCATTATCATGCATTTTCTAGTATATTTTATGTTAGCTATGTCTCTTATTTGCTCACTTTAATGTAGTTTTGCATCCATTTCGCATTTTAGAGTCTTTAAACTAACGAGTCTTGTATTGTCTTCTTTTTGAGTCTTTTAGGTGAATTGGAGAACAATGGGGATCAATGGAGATGAGCAAAGGAATCTTGGAGAAGGCATGAGTGGAGGAATGCCTGAAAGGAATGAGTGATGAATTGAAGAAGGAAGAAAGAAAAAAAGAAGGACAAGCATCAAGAAGGTTAGAAGAAGTCGCCGCCGTCGAGCCCTAGGTCGACACGGGAAGCCCGACCGCGGACACAGATCATCGCTGCGGCAGTAAAAATATCGCCCGCGGCAGCAAAAATCTCGCCCACAGGCGTACCAGACCCTTGCATGTGGCGTAGTGCCATACTCGACTGCGGGGTAGTTTTCTTTCGCCCGCGGTTACGCAATTCACAACCAACGGCAGCTTATCCGGTGACCAACGAAGCCGAGACACGCTCGGCCAGACCCGAGACACGACCGATCCGGTGCCGTTGCCCAAAATGATGAAAGCCCCGGTGACCGGCCGAGGCTGAATGAAGACCGACCGAGGTTGGGACACGACCGACCGGACCCAAGATGCAGACCGTGAACCAAATCCAGGGATTGGCTGAGGCAAGCCGGTGACCGACCAATCCTAAGCCGCGACCGGCCGGTCCCAGGCCACGAAGGCCTTATATTTTATTTTTAAGTTGGATCAAACCTGGTTTGTCCTCGGTTGACCCGGTGCATTTTTAGGGTTTTTTTTAGCACGATTATATAAGCCCAAAACCCTCTGGATTTTAGAAAAAAGAGAGAACCAACATACTTTGCCACTTTGAGTAGTTTTTCAAATCTTTATCCTTTGAATTTTGTTTGAGAGATTGGAAATTTGAGGAAGAAAAAGGAAGGATCTTGGATGGGTTTATGAGCATTTCTTTGTGTCATCAATCAAAAAGAGTTTCTTCTTAACCCTTTCCTCTTTTCTCTTTTCATTATGGGTTTGCTTGTTGTTCATTTTGTGTTTTGTTTGAGTATGTGTAAGTAGTCACCTAATGGATTGAAGGGTAGGTAGATCTAGGGGTTTAATGAATAAATCTTGATGCTAGGTTGTTAGATCTGTAGATCCTTCACTTAAGATGTTCTTAATGCTTGGTTTAGCTTGATCAACTAGTAACCTTGATGGTGGGAAAGACATCGCCCGAGAGGTGTTCGATGAAAGTCCTGAAAGAGTCTTTTTGTGGGTTTTCCCTTCCCTAGCCAATGAGATTTGATGTTAGGGTGGAAAATGGTCTTTGTGAGCTCGTGTGTTAATGTTTGAGACTGTAGGAGAGCAAATGAGAGTTTAACTTAACCTATTGATCGCATAGGGGTCAATGCCATGAGAGTAGGTTGATCTAGATTGAATGAGTCTCATGCCCTAGGATGGTTCTTGTTAGTTGAAACCTTTAGCATCTTGATGTGTTTGTTATCCCTTTAGATTGATTGGCTATCCTTAGATCCATTGCTTTAAATCATTTATAACTTGCTCTGTTTTTAGTTTGTTCGTTTTCATTAAGTTGTTACAAAACCAAACTATTATTTTCTTTAGCTCGAATCGATTCCTTGGAATCTCATCGTGTTAGTTCTAAGCTCTATGTGGATTCGAACCTCAAGTGCTATAATGTCATAGTTGTTTGCATTTGTTGTATTCATTTGATTGTATTGTTGTTGGAAAATGCAAAACATCAAATTGGCGTCGTTGCAAAAGTGTGTAAGGGCCCACCACAAGCCACTTCTTCTTCTTCTTCTTCTCTCTTGAACCTCAAAGGTATTTTCTCTCACATCACTCTTGCTCCCTTTTCACCCAACATTTGCTCTAACTTCTCTCTAGAAACCAAATCAAATTTGCTCTTAACTTTTGTCCTAAGCTTCTCTTTTTCAAGATTCACTCTCAATTTAAGAACTTCTCCTCAACAAGCAAAATGTATGTATTTCTTAAACCTCCATTTCCACGGAAGCTCCAGAACTCAAGAAATTTTATTTTTCATGGAAAGTTGTTTGTTAAGATTTGCTTGGAGATTATGCTTGTTTTATGCTAAATAAGGTTTGGGTATCTTGAATTGAGCTTTAGGATTCTTGATTTGTTGATAAAAGAGCAATTTTGAAGAAGTTAAGGTTTGAGCTATGAATAGTGATGAAAATGGTGTAAAATTTGGGAAAAATTAAAATGATAAATGATTCTCTTGCTTCTTGAACCTCTAATGCTTAGACAACCTCTAGGGTGATAAATGTTGAAAGTCCTTCTCCTTTTGTCTCGTGAAAAACCACTTGGCCAATGTTTTGAATTGTTTGAATGTCTTTGGAAAGCTATGATCTTTGAGAAGAGTTGATTGTTGAACTTAAAATGATTAGATACTTGGTTTTTTTAAGTTGCATTGATCTTATGAGAATTTGAGCCTTGTTAGATAGGATTGGTGTTTGTGAATTGAATGGAAATCCCTATCGAACACTTGGCTTAACTTGAATGTGCGTGCAATCTTTTAAGGAACCATGGACTCTCGACCAAGGACTAGAGCGGCTATCCGATGCGGAGGATTTCGAGGAAACGCATCACACCCACAAACAAGGGGTGCGATCCGACGCGGAGGATTCGGGGGTGAAACATCAAGGCCTCAACAAGTAATAGTTACCTGAGAAGGAAGGGTAGAGCCTCAAGAATTCGAGGATAAGTTGCTTGAGCTATTGGCCCTAATGGATGATGTGCGCCAAATGTTCATCAACATGAACTTGAGCGATTTTATTCGTCATAAGCAATACACGACCTCAGGACATGCCCAATATTTCTTCCGGTCGGGGAGGCTAGTATATGCGGATCCGGAGAATCCAAACCCGGACCAAGGGTACATCACCTTCGGGCTTAACAATCGACAAATCCGGATTACTATCCGTGAGCTATGCCCCATCTTTGGTTTTCCATATGGCTCGGAGGTTGACTTTCCCGAGTTTCATTGCAAGGAAAGCTTTTGGAGGACAATAGCTTCGGGAAGGGTGAGTGATGGACCTTATGTGGATTCAATCCGGAACCCCACAATAAGGTTGGCGGCCAAGTACTTGAGCGAGACGCTATATTTTAGGCCGGTTGAGGAGAGGTCGATAGTAACACATGGAGAGGTATGTTTGTTGTTCGGTGGTCTCTCTACATTTTTGGTGGCGGAGGATGGTCCAATGTTCCATGAGCGAGTTGGGGATCACGTAAACTTGGGTTGTGTCTTCGCAAAGGCATTAGCAGGGATGCGGTTAGGTGACAATGGAATAACTGCAACTCATTTAACAATGGGTGTATTTTTGGCACCACTTTACCAAGCCGGAGGGCTCCTTTACTGTCCGTTGATGAGTTTGCCGGCAGAGAGCTACTTTGCACCCTTGTTTCCACGAGCCAATAACTATCTCCATTCGGGACTACTCCCGCATGAGTACACCTACATCTTCAATGACCGAGAGGGACAATTCCAACTCTTAAAGCTGCCCCAACCTCACAAGACGACACTACGATCTTTCCTCAACATCACCTTCGAGGGATCCGAGGATGAGACAATTGTGTGGCAACTGGAAGTCTTCCGATTCTTCTTCCCATGCCAAGCCCAAGTAGATCAATCAACACCGGGACCCTCGACTCATTTTACTGGACATATCTCTGATGAAGAAAGCCGAACTCGCCGGGACAATGCTGACGAGGAATGCGGCTCCTACTCTCCCCCTTGGGGAAGAGACTCTCCGAACTAAGATACCAATTCACCAACTTTTGTAAATAATTTTTAGTACTCTTTCATTTTGTTTTTGCTTTGCACTTTTGTTTGCTCTTTCTCATGGATTTTGTTCTCACCGGGATGGTGAGAAGTAAGTCTGGGGGAGAGGGTAGTATTTGACGTTGTTTTTATTTGTTTTGTTTTCCTTCTTTGAGTCTAGCTTGTATATTTTGTAGTATTTCATTCTACATGAAAAAATTTTCAAAATTTTTTACAAAAACAAGCATGTAGTTGTATTTACACTATAGAATTGTTTAGAAGCATATGGGATTGCATTTCACTTGCATAGGGAATGATGACGCAATCTTGTTGAGGACTTGTTTAGACTTAGCCAATGACCTTGTTTGGGAACACCTTAGGTTTTAGACATCTCCTTGTTGATCTTGTACACTTCGTGCTTTGATTTCTCAGTCTTGTAGATCGCCGAATTGATGATGCTTCCTAGTCTTGATGCCATTCTCAAATACTATTTGAGCTTAATTGAATCTAATTCTTTCACTTATGGATTTTCAATGCATTGCCATGGTAACCATATACGTATTTGGACTATCTTCACCTTGATTTACCACACTTGTTAGTCCAAATAGCCATTTCCTTATATGAATGGTTTCCCACCTTGAACCCTTGCCTTTTTTTTATGCCCCATTGTGAATTGTTTGAGTCAGGCCTCTTTGTGATCATGCTTTCATGTGAAAAATAGTGCAAGTATAAAAACGACAATTGTTAGCTTTCATTAGGTGGCTAGTTAGGAAATCATGGAACTAGCACTAGGTGGATGTTGACTTGTTGTTGTTTTGGGGGCTCATTGAGATTAGCACTAAGGGGATGACAAAGAAAGAGGGTTTAGAGAATGGCTTGGTAATGAAAAAGAATGGGATTTGGAATGAGTAGAATGGTGAACCAAATGGTTATGCAAAAGAAAGAAAAATGAAGATAAAGGGAGAAAAGAAGATTAGCACTAGAACTTGGGAAAAAGAAATTGTTAGCTCTAAATATGTATAATTTGATAAGAAAGGATCCTCTAGAAAGCAAAGAAAAGGCTAAGAAAAGAAAATATTAAGCCTAGGAAAAGAAAAGAAAAGAAAAGAAATGAGGGTTAGCTAAGTAAAGAAGTCTAGAGCTTGTGTATAAAAGTATTTCCCAAATCGTTCTAAGAAAAGTGTGTGCATTGTGCTTTGATTGAAAAATTGCCTTGATCGATTCCTTGGGTTTAATGTTCAAGAAAAGGGTAATACCTTGTAGGAATTGGTTTTGGGATTGAGTAGACTCTTTGTGTGATCATTGGGTAGAATGGGAGCTAATAATTGTATGCATCAATTATTTTTATCTTAGTATAATTTTGCGCGATGATTAACATTCCTATTTTCATGAGAGTATAGTCACCAAAAATTGATTAGCCTTCTTGCACTCACATCTTTAGTGCTTTCTTGCCTTTTCTCACCTAGCCAAGTGGCATTGGATTGACTTTCCATTTGTGAGACCGCATATACTTGAGAATAATTAATGTGAAGAATGGTTGATTGAATAGCTAGTAGAATCTTGTGAACGCTTGTGGTTTGATGGAGAATGATAAGCCTTGAGAAATTAGAGGTCACTAGGAATCTTGTTTTTGATCTAAGTGTGGTCACTATATGGGTCGATAAGTGCTAGTCTTTCCTAAGGTCTTAACATGTTGAGTTCTCGACTTTCAAACCTCTTTTCTGGGATTGTCGGTTGTTTGCTTGAGGAAAAGCAAAGGACAAGTCCGGGGGAGTTGATATATACTGTAAATAGCTTCATTATCATGCATTTTCTAGTCTATTTTGTGTTAGCTAAGTCTCTTATTTGCTCACTTTAGTGTAGTTTTGCATTTTGGAGTCCTAGAACTAGGGAGTCTTGTATTGTCTTCTTTTTGAGTCTTTTAGGTGAATTGGAGAACAATGGGGATGAATGGAGATGAGCAAAGGACAAGCATCAAGAGGGTTAGAAGAAGTCGCCGTTGTCGAGCCCTAGGTCAACCCGGGAAGCCCGACCACGGACACAGATCATCGCCGCGGCAGCAAAAATCTCGCCCATGGGCGTACCAGACCCTTGCCCGTGGCGTAGCGCCAGACTCGACTGCGGGGTAGTTTTCTCTCGCCCGCGGTTACACAATTCTTAACCCGCGGTAGCTTATCCGGTGACTGACCAAGGCCAAGATACACCCGGCGGGACCCGAGATGGGACTGGTCCGGCACC
>WJSH01001189.1:143438-157167 GCA_009757365.2 Lepidium campestre | reverse complement strand
AAGTCTTCGTTCCTTGTTTCCTCACGTTCAAGCTGCTCCCTGGTTCTTTCTTCAGCTTCATCTTCCTCCGGTTCAAGCTCCTCCATCTCTTCAGTTCCATTGCTGGCCAAGATCATATCACTACTTTCTTCCATTTTACAGGAGCAAAACGAAGACAACATGTCAGATAAGGGCATGTCTAGGGAAGACAATCAAGTATAATTTCTCGCTATCTCTCAATTACATTTGCTTTGTTATCGCCTTTATTTTTTATGTCAATTGTCCCGCCTTGACATGGCAGTCTCCCGTTGAGAAGGATACGGAAGACGTCACTGGTCTTCATCATGAGGAGTCTTCAACAAACGTCATTGATTGTGTTGCGATTTCCCAGGTACCCATTGATTCTCTCCTAGATGTTTTGTTGTTTTTGTCACCAACTTCTATTTCCTGTCTTCTTCCATTTTACAGGAGCGAGGTGAAGGCAACTTGTCCAAAAAGAGCATTACTAACTCAGGAAATCAAGTATAATTTCTCGCAATGCCTTAAATTACATAGCATTTGTTATCGCCTCTACTTATGTCCATTGATCCATGCAAGATCCTATCCTTGAATTTAACAAAGAATACCAAGGTGAAGCTCCTGCATCGCTTGTTGAAGAAAATCAGGTTCTTAGTTTTTTCTATGAGATCTTTCTCAGACAATCCCATATATATTCCCTATTATGATTTCTTCTTTCAATTGCTATGGTCTTTGCAGGATCCATTCTCTCAGTTTTCAAAGGGTCATCTCACAGATGGTGTAAGTTCCCCTTCTTTTCAACCAACTTTTGTGTTTAATTTTCGTCATTTTTCATAGTTTGTAATATCTCTTTATTGTGTATCTCTTTATTCTGCAGGAACCTATGAATGAATTCCCCAAGGAACCTCTTCTTAATGTTGGAGGGGCACCTGCTGTTGAAGAGAAAAATGTATGACGTCCTTCCCATCGACGTATTGTGTCATACGTCATTATCCTGATCATTCTTTTTTATAGGATGTCCCTCTTGAGACCCTGTCAATGCTCACGTGGCCATTGTAAGCTCCGAGAAGGACATTGTACTGGATGTCCTTCATGAGAACCTAGAGGTTTCCATCCCCTATATCCTCTAATGACATTCCTCAAAATTTATACTCTTTGATATTCCTTACTTTTAATGTCCCTTTTTTCCAGTTTGTGGGGGAGGAGGACTCTCTGCTTGATGGTGGAAGTGATGTCCAAGGTTATCCTGTAAAGTCAAAGGTATTGTCTTAAGGTTCTACACGTCATCCTCGATATATCCTTTATATTTATTTTCCCATTCATTTTTTTTCCTTCAGTCGGACATTGTGCCATCCTCTTTCAAGAAGATATCTGTCTCTCCTATTTGTCCCAAACGATCAAGGGCCCTCTTCGTTATGGTATTGATGATGTTCCTTCCAAAGCAGCCAAACATGGTGCCCAATGCCCTTCATCATCCCGATTTGCTTCCTTGAGAGACAATCCAGTGGTAACCCATAAATTACTAGAGATCATGTCTTCAAGGAAACATAAGTATGTTCATTATTTATCTCTCAATATCTGTAATTTTTCCAGATTATTTGTTTGCCACCCGATGACGTGATCAATGTCCACATGTCTTTTATTGTTGATGTACATGAAGAAAAGAAGACTTTCTCTACTTCTTATTTACTTTTTCAGCACCTTGAAGCCCTTCTTGGTATGGTCTCTCGAAAACATAGTCAGATCCATTTGGAAAAAAGAGTTGTTGTCTTTGACACCTGGTTCATTTCCAGGCTTTGTCAAGACTTTTCTGAGATGAAGTCTGGAATCAAGAAGCCCTGGTCTATTATTGTTACGAACTACATTAAAGGCAATGTCCCTAACCGTTGTGGTAAGCTTCAGTGGTACGTCGACGTTGATTACGTCTCTGCGCTTATGAATTGGAACAAGAGTCATTGAGTAACACTTGTTATTCATCTGAAAGAGGAAGGACTCGAGGTACTCGGCCCTATCCGTTTTCTTTATGACACAAAGAAGATGTACTCTTTGATGAAACTAGTTGCCTTGGCCTTAGCGGCTGCAGTCAAAGACCTCTATGATGGCATACCAAACTTCTCCCCGCCTCAAGATTTCTCGGTTAATCACCCCGATGATGTTTCTCAAAATGACCGTACCGGGGACTGTGGTCCCTTTGCTGTTAAGTTCATTGAACTCGATGCTCATGACAAACAGCTTGATGACATCACTAAAGACAAGGTTGATGACATGAGAATGCAACTCGCAATTTACCTATTTCAGGAGATTTGTCACCCCATTGTCCCTTGATTACTAATAATTTCATTACAATTTCTAGATTTTTATGTCATGTTCTCATATCTATGTCGCTGTTTTATTCCCGTTTGTATTATGGATAATTGTACATTTAGCTTAATATTATGATGTTTTAAGGTAATGTTTGAATCAGGTCATTTTCGATTTGTTATCCTCAGACGTCTTCCGCCGAAAACGTCAGACCCTACGTGACTTTCATCACGAGTTGTTAGAAACTCTCATGGGAAGAGAAACATTAAACAATATGAGGTTTGATAGAATTTTGCATTAGGCTTGGTAGAGTTTAATATGAGGCTTGGTAGAGTTTTATACGAGGCTTGGTAGACTTTTGTTGTAGGCTTGGTATACTTTCCTAGCATTTGCAAACCCGTATTTTGTGATCACATTACTTGCGATTTCTTATACTTGCAAAGGACCAATCTCTATAAGATGATGGTCCTTTGAGAGTATTGATATATTGTTTTGTAATATTACAACAAATGAATTAATGAAAACTACTTAATCATTATGGTATAGTTTATCACAAATTATTGCATCATTATGGTAGATTTTCTCAAACTACTGAATCATTATGGTAAAGTTTTTCTCAAACTACTGAATCATTATGGTAGAGTTTTCCTCAAAATACAATGCAATATCATCTCACGAAAATCTACTAAGGTATGTAAGAAACTCTACCAAACCTTAATATAAACATTACCCAATCCAACTACCATAAAATCTACCAAACTTGGATATAAACTCTACCAAATCCCAAATATTTAACTAAAATCGACAACAAAGAAAGATAACCAAGAAAGACCATAAACTCTACCAAACATGAACATAAACACTACCAGACACCAAACGGTAACTAAAATCAGCAACAAATACTATATCAAGGTAACTAAGAAGGACTGCCACAAAGGCACAGTAAATTTACCAAACGTGAATGTAAAATCTACCAAACACAAAATTTAGACCTGAAATCGGCAACAAAAAACTTTACCAAGGTAACTAGAAAAGACTACCACAAAGGCATAGAAAATCTATCAAACATGAATCTAAAATCTACCAAACATGAAATCTAGACCTGAAATTGGTATAGTGCACAAAAGAGATTAGGGTTCTAATCTCAAGAGGCAGCAACAACAAGACAAAAGATGGTGGCGGAAGCAAAGGAAAACAAAGGTGGCAGCGGTGGTACGGTGGCGGCGGCGGCGGACGGTGGTGACGGCGGCGAGGGATAGACAAGCTCAACCTTCAGATCTATGGAGATCTAAAGAGATCTTCTACCAACAAGAAGAACTTGAAGTTCAACCCTTGTTATGCTTCCAACTTGTGGGAGCTAAACTTGACGACGACTAGGGCTTTGTGATACTCTCACAAGCTTGAGAAAAACTATTCGTTTTATAAATGCAAAACAACTCTGAAGAAAAAGTCTCAGGGGTTACAATATTTATTGGAGATCTCATGAGAGACACCCTAAACCCTAATGAGCCTAAACATTAACCCTAATTAAAAAGAAACGATGATCCTAACAAATAGGCTCAACTTAAACAGACTCAAAGTGGATTCCATGTTAATAGGTCCCACGAAAATGGCAAAAAAATAAAGACCATAAGAAATAAACCTTTAAACATAAAAGACTCAATGAACTAGATAGAAACTAGGGCCAATAAGCCTAAGCTTAAGAACCTGAGACGCAATGCCCCTTCGCTGGCATCCACGATGCACCAGATCCCTCCCCGTTTCAGAGATTCTACCTCGAATCCGTGCGGTATTTTCCATCTTACGTATAGCTGCTTCATCCAGCTCCATGTCATCTTTCCTTCGGGCATCCAAAGTCAAAACTTGAACACCTTCTTCTCCAATGCGCACGACGTTGACAGCTTCCTCTTTCTCCTCTTGATCACGTCCCTGGAATGGCTGCGATAAATACGGCTCACTTTCACGTTCACCAACCGGGGTGATCTCCACGTCCCTCTCCTTTCTCACGATGCTCACTTGTCTCTCCTGACTCTTGGCAGCACACATAGCGACCTTAAATCGATTGGGCGCGGGAAAGAGCATGATGGTGTTGCGCATTAAGCGAAACTTATACAAGTTGTGATACCCGTCATGCAGCACCTGTCTGTCATATGGCCATGGTCTCCCCAGCAGGAGATGGCATGCATCCATCGGGGCGATGTCGCAGCAAGCAACATCCTGATACATTCTTCCAACAACGAAAGTGATTAAGGCGTGATGTGTTACCTTAACCTCATTGCCGGAGTAAACCCATGCCAGCGGATAAGGCTTTGGAAGCACCTGACTCGGTAGGAAAATAGCTTTCACCAGCTCAGCCGAGATGACATTCTCACAGCTCCCCAGGTCAATCATGAGTCTGCACTCATGATTCTTGATGACACAACTTGTCTCAAACAAGTTGTTCTGTTCACAAGGGACATCTCGGGGTGATAGGATGCAACCTGCGCGTCGGAGCATCATGGACAGCCTGGTGTCGCCCACAAATTCTTCGGCTTGCAACTTCTCTCCTTCTTTTGTGTCTTCTGCCACCTCTTCAAGTTCCACGTCACGACCTGAAGCATCCAGAAGCAATTTCAGCTTGTTCCTTACAGGACAAGCCGATATTTTGTGGCCGAGTTCTCCACAGCTGAAACACCTAATGGTGAAGTTGTTAGTGTTCTGTACGTCACGAACAAGTACGAAAGGAGCCCTCACTGGTGGTTGCACAGTAGCAGTCACGGCGGCGGCAGTAGCAGGGGCTGCGGCTGTACACACGTCTCTAGCAGATGAGCATATTGACTTCCAAGGTATGACCCACCTCGATTTTAGGACTCGATCGTCAGTGCATGTTGATGCGCCTCAGACACCGTAAGTGTGTTGAATAAATTCAACATGTGCTGAATCTGCTGCTTCAAACCACCAACAAACCTAGCAACCAGCTGTTGCTGGGAATCTCTCACATCCACTCGTGTGAGTAAGAGAAAGAACTCAGTGGAGTAGTCTTCCATCGAGCGGCTACCTTACTTCAAGTTGTGAAGCTTCTAGTACATCGTGTGCTCGTAGTTGTATGGCAGGAAGGTCTTACAAAGATGCTTATTCAGCTTCTCCCATGACATGATACGGTCCTTCCCCACACGAACACGAGTGGCCTTGCTTTGGCTCCACCAAGCTGCAGCCCTTCTGCAAAATCGTATAGCGACCACGGGTACACACCTGTCAAGTGGAGCTCGCTTGAACTCGAGGATCTCCTCCACAGTCACAATCCAATCGAGTAACTCCTCACCAGATTCGGAGCCTTGAAACTCGGGAAGATCAGCTCCACATGATTCTCAAGACCATTAGCGACCGGATCAGCTCTAATCTGGTCTCCTTCCACAGTGTCATCAGCAGCAACAACGGCGGGTGGTGATGGTGTCACGACTCGGTTAGGAGCCTCTGAAAGGGCATGAATCGCAGTTGCGATCTGTCCCATCTGCTCCTGGAGGTGTTGGAGGGCTTGGCGAGTCAGCTCTCCATCAGGATAGGGTGGTGGTTGGTTTTGATGGCGAGTACGCGCCATCTGTGGGCAGCTCCTGGACAGATCTAGTTCTCAAGAGACAAAAAGTGTTATAGGGTTTTTGCTTATTACCTCAAGAAAAACAAGCAGGATTTGATCGAGCGGTATAAGTCGATCAAGATGGCTCTGATACAAAGTTGGTGTAGCGCACAAAAGAGATTAGGGTTTTAATCTCAAGAGGCAGCAACAACAAGAAAAAAGATGACGGCGGAAGCAAAGGAAAACAAAGGCGACGGCTAGGGCTTTACGGCGGCGGCGGACGGTGATGACGGCGGCGAGGGATAGACAAGCTCAACCTTAAGATCTATGGAGATCTAAAGGGACCTTCTATCAACAAGAAGAACTCGAAGTTCAACTCTTGTTAGGCTTCCAATTCGTGGGAGTTAAGCTCGACGATGGCTAGGCTTTTGTGATACTCTCACAAACTTGAGAAAAACTTCTCGTTTTGTAAATACAAAAGGGAAAAAAATCAAACAAACCTCCGACTTACCAAAAGGGTCAAATTAAACCATGAACTCTCGTATCTCCAAAATAATCATCAAACTTTTTCGTTCACCACCAAATAAACCCTCAATTTATCATTGACCATGTCATTTAACCCCGCCGTTAACTTCTTAAATGGAATCAATTAACCCCGTTAAACTTCAGTTAATTGTCTCTGTTAGTCGATACATTGCGTTTTATTAAACCCAAAAATGACTGAAAATCTCCAAATCGAAAACAAAGAACAGAAACCCTAAAAATGTAAAAAAATCATAAATTCATTTCCAAATTCGTTTCAAATCTACATCGAATCATTCTTCTCTCATAGCTATCGTTTTGCGATTCTTCAATCTGATTTGAATAAGCTTAACCATTCTCGTTATAGCTCAAACCACGAAACGTTTTTGAAGACTTCGAAAGACGTGGAAAGTTTTAAGTGATGAGATTAGTATAGAAGATTTGTCAATGAAGATTGATGGAGAAGGTGAAGTTATTGATCTTCTACTCCTCGATGACGGAGGTTAGAGTCTCGAGATCGTTGTTTGGTAATTGCAGTTTTTTTTTTTTGTTAAAGGGCATTTGGTAATTGCAGTTTCACTATCAGCTATGTATAAGAACAAACAAAATTGAAACTAAATCTCAATTTCTTCGTAACTGCATAGAAATCTTTGTCGCCATTGAAGATAATTTTTTTTCTTCGTTTCCCCTTGCGTTGTTGGAACAACATCTCAGATGCTACTCAAAGGAAAATATTATTCTGAAACACTCTCGTTATGTTTCTATTTTCTTTAATATTTATTTTAAATAGAAGTAATTAAGAAATTACCCTTTGCCCAAACATACTTTGACGGAATTACAAACCCAACCAGTAGAAATCCACCCATTTCGCAACCCAATCGGATATAATACGGGTCAAAAATGAATTCAAAAAAACCAAGAAATGATAACCAAACTACCCAGGTTTACTCGGTTTGGGCTTCCAGTCAGTTTCGGTTTAGTTAAATTTCCAAATTGAATGTCGAATATGTTAAATTTCCCAAATCTAAGAAACCCTAGCCTTTCTCTAACCTCCGATCTTATTCAAATGAACAGGAAATGGGCAAAATACAAACAGTAGGGAAAACTAGGAAAACGAAGGAATCGCCACGAAGTAATGTATGTTGAATCTTGTTTTTTATTTTGCATTACGTTGTTTGCTTGAATTCTGGATGAAGAACACTAAAATGTGTAGGATTTGTATTCTGGACTAGATTTTGTGGAGAATCGGAACAATGGGGTCTCGAATTAGGAATGGATTACAAGGAAAGAAAAAGAAGCAAGATGATCTTATAACTGAATTATCAACTGGGTCGGATACTTCAACTGAAACGGAACCGGAGTCTCCGAAAGATGATCTGCAAAATGATGAAAGCAACAACAGAGACATTGCAGAAATTGAAGTGGAGGAAGTGGTGGAAGAGAATGCTAAATCGGAGAATGAGTTTGTACAAATGCAACCGTTGAAGTTGCACTTCCCAAGAGTGAGTACTCGAAGCCAGTGAAAATTATAATAAGGTGTTATAATTACAAGGCAGTGGAAGACTTAGAGAAGAAACTAGATGGTGATGAGTTGGATTGGTTCAAGCAGCATCCGCAATTTGGTCATTTCTTTCACATGCCTAGAGACTCCAACCACAAGTCAATGGGGATGTGGATTCTTCTCCTCCGCACAGAGTCAATAGAGAAGAAAAGTGAGGCTTGGTTTGTCGTGAATGGTGTTCCAATCAGGTACTCTTTAAAAGAACATTGCCTATTGTCAGGATTGAATTGCCAAGATTACCCAAAAGGTTATGAAGATTATGGTGACACCAAGTTCGTGGATAATCATTTCAAAGGTGGACGAGTTACTTTTGAGGAAGTTCGTAAAACGTTTTTGAACATGAAAACTCACATCGACAGATTGCAGATCGCGTTGCTTTACTTCCTATCCAGTGTAATCGTTGGAAACGCCAAGCAAGGTCCTGGGGCGCTGAGCATAGAACCAAAGATTTTAAGGTATGTGAGTAATCTGGAATGGTGCACAAACTTCCCGTGGGGTCGCCTTACATTTGAGAACAATCTCAAAGAGATCACACATACAATGGACAGTTGCAAGGGTGTTGCCAAACCATCTTGGTGCTTTCCCAGTTTCATAATTCCTTTGGAGGTCAATATTGTTTTCATAAGTACAGATTTATAATGTTAGGTTGTTTCAATGATTTATTAGGTGTACATGCATAATCTGTAGATTCTTGCCTTTGAGGCTATTCCCCTGTTGAAGAAGGAATTCAGAGAAGAGGTGGATGCACCATCTGATAGCTGCTCGAAGATGTGTCAGTAAAAATTCAGGACAAGCGCAATGAGAGACTTTACCATAGGAGAACTAAATAAAGCTCTTGGAAAGAGTTCTGGAGATCAACAATATTATTGAACCAAATTATGATGAATTACGGATGGTAAATCGAAACATGGGCATTATCGATGAAGATGTTTGTGATCCAGTTGTTGATGGTTGGATGAAGTTGTTGTGTAAAGGGAAGAAAGTACTTTTTGAAGAGTTGTTCAATCAAGATGTGGAGGGTCGAGTAGATCAGAATAAGGAGAGGGACAAAGCTACAGGTAAGGCGAATGTGAAGGAGAATGTGGATTCTATGACTGAGCTAAAGCAAATCATAGAAAAGGGATTCAATCACATAGGTGATTTGATTGAAAGCCTTTCGACAGATGTGAAAGGTAAGCTTGATTCATTGGGATCAAGAGTTACTATTCTAGAAGATTATGTTAAACCGCATATGAATCCAGAGCCAACAGTTGAGTTATCATTGACATTAGGGTGGTATCAGGAGAAGGATACTCAAAGCGCAGAAGAAGCTGAGAAGGAATCAAATATTGGAAAAGATGATGTGGAGGAAGAGAATGATCATAAAAGAAGAAGAGAGCACGATCACGATCACCATATCGACCCCCAATCACAAGAAATCATGCATGCAAAAATGTATGATACTATCATTTTTAATGTGTTTGTTCACCAAAACAATTGTTCTGTTTTATTGTTATGTTTATGTTCTGAACTAAAACAGAGTTAACCTAGTTCTCCTAGTTTTCCAGTTTTCTATTTTCCTAGGTTTCCTTTTCCTAGTTTCTAGTTGTCATATTTTTCCTAGATTTTTTTCCTTGTTTTCTAACAATTAACATAACCACGGCCAACATAAACAAATTGCAACATAAACAAATCCAAAATAGAACATAAACAAGTCCAAAATATAACATAATTGAACGTAGAATAGAACATAAATAAATGTAACCAAGTCATAAGTTTTTCAAACATAAATATTTTCCTAGATTTCCTTTTCCTAGTTTCTAGTTGTCCTATTTTTCCTAGATTTTCTTCCTTGTTTTCTAACAATTAACATAACCACAACAAACATAAACAAATCCAAAAAAAACATAAACCAATCCAAATTATAACATAAATAAACGGAACATAAATAAACGTAACCAAGTTATAAGTTTTTAAAAAGAAAAACTGGAACAAACATAAATATAAGTCTTAAAAAGTAGAGAAGAGGCTCAAAGGATTCATGATTTAAGAACGGAGGAATGGATGCTCGAGCACTTTAGTTGTGGATGACCTGTGGTGGAGTGATCAGATGCAACACCTGTTGAGGAAGTCTTGTTCTTCTGCTGACACCGCCTCAACCGAACCAGGGAGTTCGCCGGTTTTGCCAATGATGGAAACCTAATCCATAAACGTTAGGCCGCGGCAGAAGTCGTACCTATGCCAAGGCGGCCTGCCTGTCAGCATCTCCAGAACCATGCATCCGAAAGACCATATGTCGGCTTTTACGGTGACCGTTTTATATACCATGAGCTCTGGAGCCATATACTTAGGGTCCATTTTTAGATGAGCAAATCGGTTCCCGTAAGGTTCACCCGTCTCCATATCTATAGCAGCCACAAAATCTGCAAGCACACACATTTCTCCATTCCTTCTCCATCTTCTATCAACCTCGGCTAGTAGAATGTTGGTCGGAGAGATATCACAATGAACGATGTGGCTATCGTGAAGGAGAGCAAGTCCTTGAAGGATATCTCTCGCCAGAACTTTAACCTCGTCTACGCTCAGTCCACCGTACATCCGTTTCCGTTGGAGACTTCCAAGCGGGCAGTGCTTCAGAATAATATAGTATTTGGTTCAATCATTTTCATGAGCCATCTCGTGACCAAAACATTTTAAAATATGGGGAGATTGAAAGCGAGGAAACAAGGATTTAAAATATACCTCTAGTTCAACGGAATCTTCAATAAAAGCAGATTTGATGGCTCTCTCCTCGTTATCATGACCACGAGCCAAATGGATTATCGACTTCAAGCCCTTGTAGATTGTGGTGGTTTTGATCCATGCAGACTCCATTTTTGGTAGGAAGAGAGAAGAGATTTTGGAGATTACAGAGAGAGAGAGAGAGATGTGAACCGAACCCTAATTTATTTTGGAATGAAAGGATGTGAAGATGGAGAAGATACAGTCGCAATCTTTGAAGTTAAAAGATGTGTTTTTTAAGAGAATTTCATAGGAAGAGTGGAGAGGAAACGCATGGGAAAGGGAAACCATCATTTGATTGTTTTTATTAAGGACAACAAGTTTAGCTATTTTGGTAGTTGTCCTTATTTATTATTAGGGTTGAAGGGCATTTAATTATACGTAATGATGAGAGTGAGACTCGAGAATCTCAATAGCCATTACGTCACAATTTATGTACGAGTTAAATTTAATTTAAGTAGTAAACACGTCTTTATTTACACGTCTTCTTCTTTTATTACGTCAAATTGATTTATATTGAAAGTAGATATAAGTATATAACTAAGTTAAGACACGTATTTTTTCGTCAATTTATATCATTAATGAAGACACGTATTTAAATCTATATAATGTTATTAAAAAGAAAATATACATAAAATATAATTTTGTCATCGGCAACAAAAGTATTAATTGACAACGCGTTTAAAAAAATCTAATTAACAAAAATACATAAAAGGAGCAGAAATAGAAATTGTGACGTGATTAGTTTAAAAAAATAAATAAAACAATAATTAATAGACTGCGTAATAATGATGAAGACGTAAAAAGAAAGAAGCATAAATTAATTATTAAGGGTAAGTTCCCGTATTTCTTTATTTCCTTATTTCTCTCACAATCCCCGATTCTAGAAAGGCGAAAACCCTAATTTTATCCCCAATTTCGTAAAGGCGAGACCCTAATTTCATCCCCAATTCTGAACATGAGCTCGAACTCGTTAGCTAAATCCTCGGGCACATCCTCCAATTGGCGCAGTGGTCAATTTGGTGTTCCGTCGAAGTGCGGATGTGGATTAGATGTGAAAATCTTGATATCTAAGACACAAGAAAATCCTGGACAGCCATTTTTCCGTTGTTTAAGTAAGGAAGAGGTAAGCTTTGAATGGATTCGCTTTGAATACAGTTTGATTTTACATCTCAATAAGTAAACTTTCCATCTGAAAGTTTAATTTTACAGAATTATTTGTTCAAATGGGTTGAGGAAGCTGTATATGAATAAGTATCCAATACTTCGCCGAAATTAGGAGTAGTTGAAGGTGAAATTAGGACCGCAAAAACTGAGCTCAATGATGTCAAGATGGTGGTCGAATGACTAAAGGAAGAGTTGGAGAAAAGCAGAGTACTCATCAAGCAATTAAAAAGGAAGCTCAAATGGAACACGATTGTATGTCTTTGCTTCTTAATTGTTATTGTTCTCTATGTTTGGTATTTGATTGAGAACAAAACAAAAACATCATTGTCTATATAATTCCATAAACTAGTTTGCAATGATAAGATTGGGATTCCATTACGAGGAGTCAACAAAGTACTAGGATTAGAGACATTGACATTAACATAATCACAAAGCTACCTTAAGATATTAGTAAACGACTTCCTTGATCTTCAAACTTCATCCGAAGCTGCTCTCATCTGGTCACGGCTCTCTAGGACTTTTACCTTGGACTCAAGCTCGTTGCATCTCTCCCTTAGCATCAATATCTCCTTGAGCACGGCATCGTCACTCTATTTGTTGAACCCACACGGTTCGAACTACAAGAGAAAATAGAACAAGATGAGATACTCTGTAAACCGTTAGGTTTTCCTCTGTAATCTTTACAGGAGATCTGGATGTACTTACCACCCCCTACATCTTTATTGCCTGGAGCGGTGAGCCAACAGGTGTAGTAACACCTGAATTTATAATCCGCCGAATTTGAGATTAGTTCTACTAGAGTAGAGCCACAATAGCACACGCGTGGAACACCCAATACTCTCAGAATTTTGACAATAGATGGCACTCCATATATGTCTCTAGGCCCCATTTGTAGTCGTTCACTGGTATCTGCAATATTAAACCAACAATTGATGACTGAACCAGATTAAAACATGAATAGAATATATAACTGCAACGAGAAACATACCGGAAGCCCTCAAAGATTTTGTTTCACTTTGAGAGGCCTTCTCTGAGGTGATAAGCTTCCTTCTGAGTGTTCTGAGGTACTTGACATCTTTCCCTTGTTCTCCATTGTGTGTCTTTTTTTTTTTTTTGTAAGAAACGAATGAAAAAAATAAGGTGTTAATGTAAGGCAAATTGGTCGTGGAGGGAAAATAATAGTTTTACAATTCGGCGGGAATTTTATCAAAACTGAAAAGTTTGGGTTTCCTGCACAACCAAGTTGTACCAGGTTTATTTGTTGTCCGATTTTACAAATAGTTTTACTTTTCCCAATTTTCAATCTTGTTAGTTTTACAGATTTAAATTCTACAAATTTGTTGTTGTACAACTCACTTACCTAGTTTTAGTATATGTTCAAAATGTTCAGCTAAGTAGACTGCGTAATTATCGTTTGATACTTTATCTAAGAGATAACAAAGGTGTACATGGTATATGAACTAACAAAAGTGTATGATACTTTACACCAATTTACAAAACATATGATCAATATTTTAACAGTTTACAAATTCTTTGTTGCACATTATGTAAAAATCACAAATTCATGTTTGTTTTATTGAAAATAACTTATATACCACATGATTGAATCAATCATTTGAAGAACATGAAATTTGATAAATGTAAATATCTAATTAGTCAATAATATTAGATAAATGATATTTGTTCATTATATTGGACTATGTATCGCGTTCCGTCTCGTTCTTTACTTGTGGGGGCCCCACGCCAATGGAAACTTTATTGTTTTAAAATTTTATATAAATTTTCCAGCATTTAAGCTTATATATATACTAGTATTTAAGACCCGTGCCTTACACGGGTTAAATTATTAAAAATAATATTTTGTTTTT
>WJSH01001189.1:120991-141031 GCA_009757365.2 Lepidium campestre | reverse complement strand
CTTTTTTTTTTTTTTTTTCTATAACCCTCTCCACCGGATTTAAATCTAGTTTCTTGATGTATTCCCTATCTTTTAGGGTAATTTGGAGGTAAGACTGTTATTGCTTCTATTTTATCTGGAACATTCCAATGAGACTGATGTGGCACTGGGAAAATCGTCTCGCAATATGCTAATGTCTACTGCTCCAACCAATAATATGTAGAGCACAACTCATAAACTTGGATATCCTTTACTCGACGTTCCATCTTCATGTGAGTAAGGACACTTGCTATTGCATGGACACAAGGATACATATCTAGGTCGAAACGCTTGCAAATACATGTTTTGTTCTCCAAGTCAACCAAGTAATTCTTGGTATCACGTCCAATGACACAAAACTCAAGTCTATACGAGTTAAGCTCATGAATTGTTAAGTGTGTTGCTTCCTTGCATGTTACATGAAATTCATTCTCAACAACATGCACCATCTTCCTTGAATCCGTACCCTTAGATGCTTCTATCCTATATTTGTTAAACCACTCACACAACTTTCCAACAATTGCGTCAATCATAGGCAGCAAAGCGTACTTCCTTGTGTTCATGAATACACTATTCAGAGATTCAACACTATTTGTAGTATTAATGTTGTACCTTGCACCTCGAAAATAACACCTAGCCCACTTTGACACGTGCACACTTTGATCCAAATACTCAGCAACCTTCGAGTACATTCTCCTGAACTCCTCATACTCCTTAATGAATTCAACCTCGGTATAAAGCTGAGCGATCTCTCTGAATTTCCTAGCTATAGTTTCTTTGTTGACGTTAGAAGCTTTGATCTCACATTTTGGGACAGATGATACACACAAAAACCATGTTCTGCCATCGGGTACACCTCACCAATTGCCTTGATTAGACTTGCATTCCTATCACTAAGGAATACCAATTCTGTATTATCCGGCACAACAGTTTTTAATGTACTGAAAAACCATTTCCACCTAGCATCTTTCTCACCATCAACCACAGCAAATGCAATGGGATAGTGGTGATGATTGGAATCATGAGTTGTGGCAAATACCAGTACACCTCCAAGCTTTAGAAAGGTAACATCCACACATATAACTTTCCTCATTGCCTTAAATCCTACAAGGCAAGCTTCAGCACCAACAAATACGTACTTGAATCTGTTCTCTGCATCCAACACATAGCTTGTTTTGGTACCTTCATTCAACTGCTCTAAGACGTGCAAATAAGAAGGCAATAACCTATAGTTATCAATTTCACCGCCACGCACACAAAAGGCAGCCAATTGTTTTCCTCTTAATGCGGTAGAGTATGAGACACTAACTCCAGTCTTCAAATGAACCATAGCCATGACAGATTTTGCAGGAGGAGTTTCCAACTGACCCGCAAACGTTTTTTGTAAAACTGATGCAACAACTCCCGGTGTACCTTTCCTTCTGTTCATACTTGTACTCGCAGTTGCACGAGAGCAAGAATGCATCTTCCTGTATACTTTAACCACCCAAGGAGTATTTTTTTTTTTTGAGTGATGAGGTCTAGACACTCTCAGATACCAATTACACCATATCTCACGATATTTTACCACATATCTCCAACTATCTGAATTTAATACTTTGAAGTCATAGAATTCCTTTTGTGAGGCTCTAAAAACTAAATCTTGCACTACCTCCTTACTCTGAAATTCCTGACCTAATTGCAGACATGTACCATCACACCATTCCCCAAAAAAACTGATTATCGTCTTCAACGAATGGAAGTGGAATATATCCACCCTCATGGTCATCCAAGTGGTCATCCAAGTCTTCTTCGAAATGGTCATGGTGATGATCAGGATCATTCAAAGGTTCATCCTTATCCAAATCGTCATCTACTAAGTTTTCACCATTTTCAGCATCATCCTTATCCACATCGTCCTCGGCTAGGCTCTCACCATTTCCAGCACCAACAGTTTCAGTATCCATTGTCTCATGTTTGTCATTGCAAATAGGCAGTCGCTCTTCAGCTCTAGCATTTGATATCGTCTCTCCATAATTACCACCATAAGAACTAACTGCTTCCTTTCTCACAACTTCCCCAACGCTCTCATCTATTTCCACAAACAGAACGCTTCTACATTCCGATTTATCAATGGACGATAGGTAAGAATCAACATCATAATCATCCTTGATATATGATTGTTTCCTAGCTATAGCTACCAATGGAAAATAACTCAGTCTCAGTTTGTTCCTAGCTACATCTAACCCAATTTTCCAGCATATTCTATCCACTAACATCGAATACGTTATATCATCTATAGATGATGTCTTGAACGTTAGAGCGTATACTTCTGCTTTTTTAGAATTCTATTCATACCCATTACTAGTCTCTACGAAACACCCTCCATATTCACAATGTATGACTGTTTTCAAAACCATTAGTATCATGAAAACATAAAACTGATCAAATTATTATTTATCTCAAAATCACCTCAAATTCAAAACCAATCAATGCTTAGAGAGAACCCACCTCAAATTCGAATCTTCCAACTGCTGCTTCAATTCAAATCACGATCTCGGAGACGACTTCTAATCTAATTGTAGTTGCTTCACATCAAATTAGAATCTTCTAGCTGCTTCAAATCACGAGCTCAGTCTAATCTAATTGTAATTGCTTCAATCTTTCAACCTCCCAGTACTTGCTTCTTCTTCTATCAAACGGGCTCTATTCTCAGTGACCCAGAGGAATGCTCGAGGCGAAGAATACGAGGGATCCGAATACGAGCCAATAACGGGAATTGGGAGGGAAAATAGCTGGAAATTCACCGCAAAATTGTAATTGCTTCAATCTTTCAACCAGATCCCTTTCAACCTCCCAGTACTTGCTTCTTCCTCCATCAAACGGGCTCTATTCTCAGTGATCCGGAGGAATGCTCGAGACGAAGAATACAAGCCAATAACGAGAATTGAGAGGAAAATTTGTTGGAAATTCACCGGAAAATTGGACCCCAAATTGTGACAAAACCGATTCATTTATTACTTGGTTCAAAATTTCTCGGTTCAATTTTACACATTAACCAAACGCATCAGTATTTTGAAAATAATAAAAATGTCTATAATTCAGAAAACTAAAGGCATTTCGAGTATTACACATTTCATTAAAAGAGATGAGTAACATGGAATATATAGCAGTATGATAAATAAGAGTGATGCCAGATAGTAGTAAAGTAGGTAATGACCATGCGTTGTTGCTAGAAATGGTGAAGAAGATGATGATGTGGCAAAGTTAATAAAGATATACACAAAATGTTGTCGTTTAATCAAATTTTTTTTAATAAAAATGATTCATTAAAAAGAAATTCTCTACAAAAATTTCATTTATCAAAACACGGTCCTTTTATTGATATGATGCGAATTTAACAAAAAATGTCTTTTAACTAAACTGATACTAGTTAACAGAAACTAACGGAGTTAAACAATTCTGTTAAGCCACTTAATGTCAGGGTAATTTCGGTTGGTCAACCTAAAGCTGAGGGTTTAAATCAAAGTCAACGTAAAATATATGGTTTAATTTAGAGACTTTGTAGTTGAGTGCTTGTTTTGACCATTTTGGTAAGGTCATGGTTTGATTGACTTTTTTCCCAAATGCAAAAACAACTCTGAAGAAAAAGTCTCAGGGGTTACAATATTTATAGGAGATCTCATAAGAGACACCCTAAGCCCTAATGAGCCTAAACATTAACCCTAATTAAAAAAAAAGTTGTTCCTAACAAATAGACCCAACTTAAACAGACTTAAAGTAGATTCCATGTTAATGGACCCCACAAAAATGGTAAAAGAAAGAAAGGGCCTAAGAAATAGAACTTTAAACATAAAAGAATCAATTGATTGAATAGAATTTAGGCCCAATAAACTTAAGCTTAAGAACCTGGGACGCAATACCCCTTCACTGGCGTCCACGCTGCACCAGAAATCGGTAACAAAAAACCCTACCAAGGAAACTACAAAAGACTGTCACGAAAACCTAGAAAATCTATCAAACGTGAACCTAAAATCTACCAAACATGAAACCATCTGGTCCTCGAATCGGCAACAAAATCCTCTGCCAAAGTAACTAGGAAAGACTGCCACAAAGACCTAGAAAATCTACTAGACATGAACCTAAAATCTACTAAACATGAAATTTGATCCTCATATTGGCAACAAAAAACTCTACCAAGGTAACTAAGAAAGACTACCACGAATGCCTAGAAAATCTACCAAACGTGAATCTAAAATCTACCAAATACGAAATCTAAACATGAATTGGTAACAAAAAAACTCTACCAAGGAAACTAGGAAAGACTACCATGAAAGCCCAGAAAATCTACCAAACATGAACCTTAAATCTACCAGACACGAAATCTGGTCCCCAAATCAACAACGAAAAAATATGCCAAAGTACAAAGAAGGACTGCCACGATGGCCCAGAAAATCTACCAAACATGAGATTTGGTCCTCGAATCGGCAACCAAAAACTCTGCCAAAGTAACTAAGAAACTATACCATGAAGGCTCATAAAATTTACCAAACGTGAACCTAAAATCTACCAAACACAAAATCTTGTCCTCAAATCGGTAAGAAAAAAATCTAGCAAACTAACTTTGAAACTCTACCATGAAAGGCCACAAATTTACCGTCTTAGAGAGAATCTACCAAACTTGTGTCGTTTAGTTTGGTAGATTTTCTAACGGATGAAATGTTGATGTGTCACTTTTCATTAATGACAATTTCATTATTACGTTTTTGTTTACAAAACAAAAAGGACAAAGTAGTATTTTGCGGTTTTATGAGAATATTTAAATAAGGGCTTGTTCGTTTCTCCATCCAGCTGCTTCATCCAGATATCAAATCCCAAACTAATTTTAAAAATTAAATATTTAACTAAAGTAACAGTTTATAAATATTAAAAGAATAATTTGATATTTTTGTGATTGAGAATATAATTTGTTTAATTAAAGTATTAATTAGAAAACATGTCATTTTAGTCATTTTGTTATTAAATACATTTAGATAGAGATACAAATTGACAAAACAAACACATTTACATCTAAGTCAAGATGCAACAAATTTGAATTTTTATTATACTTAAAAATCACATCACCATTTTTGGAGGGTTTCCTCTCATTTTGTTATTCTCTCTCAAATTCCGTAACAAAGAATAATAAAATCTTAACTTCTTTCTATTGTTCTCGACTTCTTTGACGGTTTTCGCAACTTCTTCTCATTCTGAGTTTGTTGTGCTCAACTTTTTTGGAAATCTCTTCTGTTCAGTCGTTGTCATCGTGTTTCTTCTTCGATCGGAACCCTAGGTTGGCGACTGTATGTGATTCCTTTCTTGCCTCTTTTTCTTAGGTTTTAGTAAGAAAATCCAGTAGCATCAATACTCATTAGCGTTACACTGTCTTCTTTATTGTTATCTGAGTCGGTGATTAGATCCAAAAAAATTTGATTCACTTATATTGTTCTGCGCTAATTCCACCTTGTAAACGCTAGATGTCAAGGTAATTGACTCTAGCCTCATATTTCCAGCAACTATTTCATTAACCGATAATGTTAATTTTTAACTATTTCATTAATCGATAAATTTAAACTCATTAGTTAACTTTACATATAATGTTTGTGTTATTTGATAACTATTTTCTTATCGGTTAACTAAATTATTAACTCTCCGGATAAAGAACATCCTAACCCATAACTTTTTCTTTATCCTATAAATATATGAAAATTCGTTCTTAGTTTTCTTCTCCTTAAAACCATCTATATATGTTTCTTCATGGTTTGGAATCACCACGAGGAGATTGAGTTTCAACGGCAGCACTAAACATGAGTAGTTATATGTGTTAGAATTGTTTATCGCTTGAAGTCAAGATAATTGATTCCAGCATCATATTTCTACCTCGTATTGTTTTGCACAGCTTTCACCTCGTAATCGCTTGATGCCAAAGTAATTGAGTCCAACCTCGTATTTCCAACAATACAAACAGGGGCCTCTTAACTAATTCATTAACCGATAAAGTTAACCTTTAACTATTCCCTTAACTGACAAAATTAACTTTTTCATTTAAGTTTACATATAATGTTTGTGTTATCTGATAACGTTTTTGTTATTAGTTAACTAAACCATTAACTATACGGATAAAGAACATCCTAACTGATAATTTTTTTCTTTATCCTATAAATATATGAATATTGGTTCTCTAACCCGTTTTCTTCTCCTTAAAATCATTTATATGTCTTCCTTCATAGTTTGAGATCGCACAAGGAGATCGGGTTGCGACGGGAGCACTAAACCTGAGTTGTTATACATGTTAGAATTGTTTACCATTTTTATACTCTCATATATAATTTAAACTTTTTTTGTTAACTTTACATATAACGTTCACGTTACTGATAATTATTCCTTATCAGTTAATTAAACCGTTAACTCTTTAGATTAAAAACATCATATCCGATAACTTTTTCTTTATCCTATAAATATTTGAATATCTCTTTCCTAACCCGTTTTGTTCTCAATTAAACCCATTATATATTTACATTCATTGTTTGAGGTCGCCACGCGGAGATTAGGTTGCGACGAGAGCACTAAATGTGAGTTTCCGCCGCTATGAGTTTGTTGTGCAAGGAGTCCTTCAACAAATTTGTTGATTTATCAGTTTAACCATAAATTTTTAAATAAACATATATATTCACGCGTACTAGTTATCGAAACTAAATAATTTATTTCCTGCAATATTTATTATTTTCATTTAACTTAACTGTTATAAATCTTGAAGAATCAATACACGTTATAAATATTTATCACTTATTTTATATAATATTTGCTAATAACTATATTTACCGTTAAATATAATGTTTGTTCTTCCATATGATTGCTATTAAAGAGGAATAAAAGTTAAAATATTTTTTGAGCTTCAGATTTTTATTGATGAGGTAAATAACTTTATTATAGAGGAAATCATAATTTTTTTCGTAGGTTATATGTGTGTGATTCAGAGCTAGTGTTGCCTTATTAGTATTTAATGGGATTCATAAGCAATATTAAGAAAGAAGGAAAGTTCGGGACAATTTGGTTTTTTAAGTTAATGAATCATAGTTATTTGTTTAATTCCTCTAAAAGCATGGTCCCTTATTACATTAGTTTTTCGTCCATAAATATTGGCATAATTCACCCTTTTGACCAAAATATATATATACTCTGTGTACTTGTCAATTCATATCGTTTTTCTTTTTCTTCTTTTCAACGTTGTTGCGACCGTCGATTAGTAGAAAATTTGCAAAAGCAGAAAATTAGACGAACTTTCCTAAGCCAGAAAAAAACAAACAGAACACGAATTTTCAAAGTTTTCTTCTACATGATATTTTTTGTCTTCCATGAGATCGTTTCCACGTCTGAACTTCTATACACAACCATTTTTTTTTTTACCTTTTTAGCCTTTCTTTGATATGCTTTGTCTGAAAAAGATAAAAGTACTTCGTTGTCTATATAATTGATTCAACTATCCTACAGTCAAGTCAAAGCTACAAGATCGTGTTCCAGGTTTGGTCTTCTCTCGCTTAAGTTTTCTGGGTTTCTCTTGATTAGTCTGGTCTACAAGTTTAGAGTCAAAAGTTTTGATTTTCTCTAAATTGGTCTGGGTTATAGCTTAAAATTGATTTCGTTTTCTTTGTTTACTTGGAGACCTTTTAATTCAGTAAATTGAGGTTTTCTAGGGTTTAGTTGATATTCGAATCTTTTGCTGGATCTTTGCTATAGTTTGAGCGGAAAGGGTTTCAAGAATTCAACTCAATTCTTAAGTTTAAATGTTGGATCCTTCTCAAGCTTAGTTTGTCTTTCTACAGGTTTTATCGATGTCAATTTAGGGAAAACCCAACGATACTGATAACTGGGTTTATAGAAATGGCATATTGAGGCTGAATCGTTTCTATTGAGTGTATTGATAATAAACCAATTATGGGTGGAGATGATTTGAGCTTCACAAGATTGGCGTTTTCTGCTTTGTTGGCTCTGTTAATGTTATTGCATCCCAAGGAAACTTCTGCATCAGCATCTATTGTGGGAACAAGTGTTTGTCAATCTGATCACTTAACATACATAAGGCCTTATCAACAAGAGATTTTGTTCACAATTAACGGGAATCAAGTGGATAGACGCCGTTTTTGCGAAGCCATACGGTTTCACAAAGCCAATGGTTGTATTCTTGAGGACTCTTTCAGTGATGATTTCTGCACAGGGCCCTATCTACTAGGTATGCTCTATTTAAACGGTTTCCTTGATTTAGTAATAATATAGAAAACAATGAAGAGAACTCGGTTTGGGTTCCTTTCGTTCGATTGCGCCAATTGTGTTTAGGTATTTAGTTAGGTTCTTTTAGCTAATTTTCTCACCACAGTTACTAAATTTTGTTATTTGTGTCATTGAACTGCTTTTGCTTATATGCAGGGAGAAGGTTTTTGGAAACAATATCTGTAAAATATTCCGAAAATAATGAGGCTAAATCTGATAATGTCCATGTTAAAGTCAGCATAGCGGCAAGCGGGTTTCTTTTCTTTTGTTGTGCGCTTTGTTGTCCTTGCTTCCATAAGGAGAGGAAAGCAAATAGTCATGAAGTTCTTCCAAAGGAATCTAACTCAGGTGACTAAGTATCTCTCATTTATCTTCAACTAATACAGTTAAGTTCATTGGTAAATTTGCTGAAAGCGAGAATGGCGTTGCCCAAGTATTTTAATTGTTACTTCTAGTTGGTCTAAGCTTTCTCCTTCACATCATAAACAATGTTTGATATTAGTTAGGCACATAGTCATTGACTTAGGGAACAACATTCATTCATTCAGTACCTTACTAGTGGTATAAATGTCAGTATATGACATTTGTTCAAACCGCAAACATTGAAGTTTCCATTTTATATCCAGAGGAATATTTTTTTCTTCTTTTGTTAATTGTTGAGCTATGGAATAGCATTTAACATTGAGACTCATACATTCTATCACAGTGCACCAAGTTTCTTCTTTTGAAATGAGCCCGTCCTCTGATAAGATTCCGTCAAGTCCATTTCGGGCACCACAAAGTCCATCCCGAGTACTGCAAAGCCCATCTAGATATGCTATGTCCCCGAGACCTAGTAAACTGGGACCCTTGAATCTGACCATGAGTCAGATTGTGGCAGCAACAGAGAATTTCGCTGACAGTCATCGGATTGGTGAAGGAGGCTTTGGGGTAGTCTATAGGGGCTATCTAGACGACGGTCAGGTGGTTGCCATAAAACGGGCAAAAAAGGTACTTTAATTATTCTTCTGTTTCAATTTTCTTGTCATATCAAGTATGATTATAGTGTATTTCATCGAGTCCCACATACTGTTGATAGAGACAATGTTGAAAGAAGCTAATAATCGAACATTTAGGCTTTTTATCATTGAGTGTAATGTTGCTTTGTGACCCCAAAGTGATCCTGCATAAAGATCATATTTAAGACCTTTAGGCTTTTCCATCCGCTTATTTGTAGTATGCAGTGCCATTGAGACCTTAATCACTACGCAATTTGAACTACTGTGAAAAACTTCTCAAGTGTTATTGAGCTCTTGAATATGATCTTCATGCAGGAACACTTTGAGAATCTGCGAACGGAATTCAAAAGTGAAGTTGACCTTTTGTCTAAAATTGGTCATCGTAATCTAGTGAAACTACTTGGTTATGTTGATAAAGGAGATGAGCGACTTATCATAACCGAGTACGTCAGAAATGGTACACTCCGGGATCACTTGGATGGTAAGAATTAGTTCACATCTTTCCGAGCTTGTTGCGGTTTTAAGAACATATGGACAAAGATTAACATGGTAACGATTTGTAATTGCAGGTGTTCGGGGAGTACTCAGTTTCAATCAGAGGTTGGAGATTGTGATCGATGTATGCCATGGATTGACCTATCTCCATTCTTATGCAGGTATATAACCATAAACTTAATAATCATTATTCACAATTATAAACCTTATAAGCATTAAAACCATAAACCATTACAATTCTCTTGTCTTTGAAACAGAAAGACAGATAATTCACCGTGACATAAAATCTTCCAACATTCTCCTCACGGATAGCATGAGAGCAAAAGTTGCAGACTTCGGCTTTGCAAGAGGCGGTCCTTCTGACTCTAACCAGACCCACATTTTAACTCAAGTGAAAGGAACCGTGGGTTATCTTGATCCTGAGTACATGAGGACTTATCAGCTCACCTCGAAAAGCGATGTTTTCTCATTTGGAATATTGCTTGTGGAGATACTCACAGGCCGTCGCCCAGTGGAAAGCAGACGACCTCCTGATGAGAAGATCACGATTCGATGGGTAAGTCACTTGATGTTTATGCTCCAACTCGCATCCCTTACTAATCAGGCCATTTCAAAACTTTGGCAGGCATTCGACAAGTACAATGAAGGGAAATTGTTTGAGTTGGTGGATCCAAAGACAACAGACCGAGTAGACGAGAAGATACTTAGGAAGATGTTCAGTTTGGCATTTCAATGTGCTGCTCCTACACGAAAAGAGCGGCCAGACATGGAAGTTGTTGGAAAGCAGCTTTGGGCTATAAGATCCAGTTTTCTTAGGCGGTCAATGACATAAAAAGTAAAGTTGATCCTTTTCACACGTCACAACAGAAATGTATTATCTTTGGTGTTTAGATAATATCAACTCTCTTACATTTTGCCATCAAACCACTTGTTCTTCGCTGGCTTTATCCCGACAGTATTGATTTGAAAAGAGATGTCTGAGATTCTCGTACATGACAGTTATCGAATCTTAGAAATTCTGAGTTAAAAAATAAACTATGTGCATTGCAATGTGGTTGAAATCAAAGCCGTGTTCATTTTGAAAATTAATTTTTTTGTTTTTTTGGTAGAATTTGAAAATTAATATTGATTGATGACACTGTAATCATAAAAATTAGTAAGTAAAATTTTGATTAAATGATTATTTTAAAAATTATATAATAACATATAATTTAAGAATTCTTAATATTGGAAAAACAAGTTGAATAAACTTTTTCTCTCTATTCAGAACTGATTTCAAAAAATTGTTACCTAACCACTACTTAACGTTGTCGGGGCTGTTTGATGGCCAGTGACTTTCACAACACCGACATCAACAACTCCTCCCTTCTGTTTTCATCGACCTAATGCTTTTTTTTTCTTTTCGGGATTTTGGCTTTGTTTGAGTTTGTTTATCATGATGGAGCTGTTGACGGAGCTCGTGGATCTCGTCAGTCCTCTGTGGCTACGATTTGCTCGTGGTTATGTCGGCTTGCTTCCGGATCTGAGTTCGTCGAAGCTCGTTTTGTCTCGGTGGTGAACCATAATGGTTGCGCTCCAGTGCTGCCCACCGGGGTGGATGGTGGTGATGTTCGCTTGTTGAGCTTCTTCTTGTCGGTAAGCTGGTTGGTGTGTGAGGTGGTCTCGAATTTGCCAGATCCACTTCGTTTGGATTTTTATCATTGTTAATCTTGGTTTAGTTTAGTTAGTGGTTAATTAGGTTCGTTTATGTAAGTTATGGTTTAGTTAAGATTAAATTGGTTAGATTCAGTTTAATTTCCTTCCCCGTTATGAGCTTTTATGTCCTTGCCAGTTTTGATATTTTGCTTTCCTCTATGAAGTTCGACGTATATGGTTAAGGTTTGTTCAACTCCTTGTCCAGTCATTCCTCGTCGTTCATAGACGTTCGTTTTGGACCTCGCCACGTTTTGGACCTCGCGACTTCCAGAAGATTGTGAAAATTAATTTTTTCTGGTGCAGTTCATTGACCTCGCCACACCAATTCAGTATAGGAGGTTTCGTCATCCATTATGGCTGTGTTTTTGCTTATTGGTGACTTTATTTCGGGTTTGGGTAATTTATTTTCGAGTTTTGTCCTTTTTATTTCTTTCAAAATTGTTTTTCTGATTTGCGTATTCTAGTTGCTTTTCATTTTTGGGTTTTAGTTTTCGGGAATATTTTGTCATCTGTTGGCACGTCTATTCAAACTTTGTATTTCTCTCGTGTTTTATTAATATAATCAGAAGAAAAAACAACAATCCGTAATATAAAAATAAATATATTTAGATTATAATTATAATTATTATTTTCAAATATATTTGTATAATGCTAAATGACTATTTTCTAAATGTAATAACATTATATCATTCATCTCTGATATGTCTATAAAACATCTATAACTTGGTTATGAATTGTTGTCATATATAAACGTTTAACTCGATTCATAAAAGTTTTATTTTGGTTAAGATAATTCTAAATCACTCAGTTCAACTAAACCAGTAACCATCAATATTCAATATTTATTTACATTGTTTATAAACGAGAATCAAAATACAAACGACCGTCCAAACTTCCATAAATAGGTCTATTTGGAAATGACTTTTTAGACCCCTATAGATAAGTACAAATGATTGTTTGAAAAGTCACTTTCAAACGCCCGTTTCAACTACTGATTTCAAGCAGAGTATTGATTAGTACAAAACTAAGCATATTATTTGCAAACGGCTGTTTGGGTGCTACCAATCAGACCCATTAGAATTGTGTAGATGCAGATAGTTTTATTTTATTTAATATTTCGTTCTCTTTTCCACTATTCCGATACTTGGTAACTATATATTTTTTCGTCTCGAAGAGATGCACATAAATTAAGGGTGAAATATATTGGTAGGCTACTAAAGCGTACGAACGACATAATGTATATGGAAATCATAGCCCAAAGGTAGGAAACTAGAATAAACAAAACAAAATACCCCAGAAAATATAATGGAAAGACTAAAAGGACAAAGACTAAAAAAATAGCTAATTCCCAACGGATGAACAAGGCAAACACGGCTAGGACAAAAGGTCAAACCTCGTATAGTGACTGAGAGCACCTCACAAATGAATATTTAGGCTTTAGAACCGGCAAGAATTAGATCTCACAATTTTCCGACAATGGCAAAGTCGAAGAAGAATGACCATGTGACGCCTCTAAAAAACCTAAGAGTAAAGCAGTCCTCGATCAAGTTTTGGTAGTGCAAACAATGAGTGAAACAAAACTCCAATCCGGTAGAAACTGGACCCAAAAGAGACCAGAGGCATATCTATCTGAAGAGGTAAAACCAAAGCTAAAGCAAGAGAAAGCTATTAACCAAAGACTAAACCAATTGGATCTAACATAATCAAATCTGGACCAAGACTATATAACCTAACCAAAAATGCTGGAACAAACACCAAAAAAGCCATGAGCCACCATCAATAAACCGAACAACACCTACAGGAACCGAGAGCTCGACATAGGACCAAACACAAACCCTCTATGTCCTACAGCGTTGTTGGAGAAGGCCACGACGAGGGCTGAAAGCAACGTCAGAGCCTCTTTGGCCCACGACAGAGTAGAAGAAACCACGACAAAGCTAGAGACTACATCGACGCAAGACAGCCATGAAATCCGGCAAAACCATCCACCTCTGAGGCAAGATCTGCAGCAATACTCGAGACAAACAAAACAGAAAAGGTTAAGAGGACTTGAGGGAAGCGCACCAGAGATTTGAGAGCCTATGGTCGATGTTCCCAGTGTAGAGACAAATACAACGGCTAGGTTGCGACAGCTTCACGAGAGAGACAATTTTAAGAGAGAGAAAAAAGCTTTCGAGCCTCAACCCAGTTATGATTGGTAACTATATAGATATATCAGAAATTTGAAGAATTAGCACAAATTGAAGAAGTAATTAACTAACTAACGCTGGGACCCAATATTCTCATTCATTCTTTGAAAATTGACTGTTTTACCCCTACATATCACATAAAAAGAAATAGAAAAATGAATATCTCCAATCTTGTACACTATCTCTCCTATCTCTCCGTCATTTCTCTTCCCCATCTTTCTCCATTTCTCTTCTCCATTTCTCCTCTCCATTTTTAAGCTCTATTTTTCTCTCAGACATAAGTATATAATTATATCATATTTAAAATTGTAACATAACATTCTAGGAGTAGAATAGCATGCGATAAGATTTTGTGTAACATGATAACAATATAAGGGGGTAAAAGAGAATGTAATTGAGGATGTAACATGGTGACATTGTAATATTTTGACGGTAACATTATAACAATGTAACATAGTAACAACAGAAGGGTGTAAAAGGGAACATAATTGAGAATGTAATATGATAGCATATTAATGTTTTGACGGTAAACAATGTAACATGGTAAAACATAAAGGGGTAAGAGGGAACGTAACATAGTAACATTGTAATGTTTTGACGGTAACATGATAACAATGTAACATGGTAATAACATAAGAGGGTAAGAGAGGACATAACTGATAACATAACATGATAACATTGTATTATTTTGACGGTAACATGGTAATAATGTAAGATTTCAGAGGATGACTAAGGAGTAAGGCTTTAATTGTCATTTGCGGTACATGCTGGGTGGGAGAAAAGCATCAATTTTCTTAATTAAAGTTGGCCATGGTGTTAGATCCCCAAAATTCCCTTAAATATAAGTAAATGTGATTTTAGCGCGGTAAATACGTGATCATGTATTAGTCGTATTAAGATTTCAAGTAAAATGGATGATTTTAAAACGTGGGTTTCTCTACATGGTAAGTTATATGTTTGTTGTTTTAACTATTTTTACCTTCAAATTTCCCAATAAAATATTACTATATTAAACTGTAAACAACTTTTTTCTATCTTAGAAATCATTTTTTACCTTTTAACTGTCTAAATTATTTCAACTCATGTAAACAACACACGACATTCCATATTAAATTGAACTACTTTTTTCATGACCGCTTTAACCTCGTAAACATTGTATTTACCCCTCTATCGTTATTTTATCTGTCACTAACTTAAACAGCCAAACGTTTTACCTATCTAACCAAATGGTTTCTCCTTTACTTGGCTAACTCTTTTTCACTTTCTGAAAACAACACATTACATTTATATTGCCTAACATATTCTCCTCCTAACATTTTAAATTTTTTACCCGTCTAAATATTGTTCACGATATAAAAACAACATCTACTGTTGTTCTTTCTTTCAAGATAAATTGAGTTTCAAGTCTGTTTAATTAAATCATCCTCTTGTTTTCTTTCGCAATTCCTTTTTTCAAATTGCAACAGTTTCCGCCAGTTTAGTTTTCTAATGTGTTATAATTATTTAATTTATTTTTTTCATTAATCTCCTCTCTAACACAGTCCCCTCTCTAACACAATCCCCTTTAATAACACTCCAATATCTCAAATTATCAACATTAGAGACTAGCCTTTGTAAGGACAATTTCGTCTAAAATTTGTGTGTAGTTTCCTACCTGCCAGATCCATGCTAGTTTCTTAATTTTTTTATATATCTATGTATATTCCCTTCAATCGCCCTATATATATATATAGAAAAATCAAACTTTAACAAAAATAAAATATAGATAAATTTTTGTTTCATTGAACTATTTTTCTGTTCTTTATAAAAGATCTCTTGTCTGGTCGAAGTTGTAACTTGTAGTTTTAAGAAGATTTAAAATGTTTTCCAATCCCCCTAACTAAAGTATTTTGTAGTGACCCTTGATTTGGAGTCGTTGTCAAATGTTTAAAATGACTTGACTTCTAAACCATTTTTTTTTTTGAAAAAGAATAAACCATTTTTTTCAGCATTGACTATTGAATCTAGGAAAATTTGAGATATTGTAAATAAGTCCATAATTAAGTTTTGATAATTATTGTTACTTAACTGAAAAATTGGGTTTATTGACATTTATGTCCCTTATAGGTTAAAACGAGTTAAACAAATAATATATATGATTTTTTTTTATCAACTTTACTCATTCATTCATAAGATATGGGAACCAATGTGCTGAAACGGAGTTTACAAAAAAAATATTTTTGGAAAGCCCTCTAATATTGTGAGCTAGAATATCAGCTTTGTGATTAATATATCTAGGAATATAAGACAAATAAAAGACGCTGAAAAGGCTCTTGAGCTCCTGAACTCTTCTGTATAAGGGAGAAAAGTTGGCTAGTGTTCTGGGTCTTCCATCATCTTCTTAACCTCTGCACAGTCTGCACAGTCAGTAGCAAAAGCGACCTCCGAGAACTGAAGGGAGATCATACTAGTCATCACCTGCAGCAGGGCCTCTACCTCTGCATGAGGAAAGGATAGACTTCACCGGATACCTTGTGCTCCCAAGATGATCCCTCCCAGATCATCAGTGAAACAAAACCAGCCTAGACCCGAGAAATATTCGGAGTCTTTCCATGAGACATCTAAATAGCATTTATATCCTTCGAAAGATGGCAGGACTAATAATGGATTAAAAGATACCTCATCCTTCTAAGGATATTCCTTGGATTCAGAATCTAACATCTGAACCATACCTAGCTGAGCCTCGGACCATGCCTCTGCTTCTTCTTCTGCTATCATCACTATATCCATGGGATCCCTATCTATATTTGAAAATAGCTTTTCGTACTTAGCTTTCCAGATTTATCATAAAACCAAGGGACACTCAAATTTTCCACCTCATTCAGCAATCTCCAAAAGAGGTAATCCAAATTTGAGAAAACCGATTAACAAGGGAAAACATCTACCAATGAGAGGATCCTAGATAATACCCAATTTTGAAGCGCTAGAGGGCACTCAAGAAAGAAATGATTAACCGTCTCTGAGTCGGCCCCACATCGACTACAACACTCATCCCCTCTCATACCTCTCTGATTGAGGTTTGATTTGATCCCATATAACTTGACAGAGCCTGCCAAAAAATGCTTTTATTTTAGAAGGAAATTTTAGCTTCCAAACATGAGCAAGAAGTGCCTTAATATTCGGTCCATGAGCAACCATTTATGGATGAGAAATATTATTCTCTACCCAGTATCCTGATTTAACTGTATATCTTCTAGTTTTAGAGAAATGTCATCCTAACCAATTTTCCATTGGGATTTCGAGTACCAACCTAGCATCCTGAGGGATAAACAATTATCTAAATAGTATCTTACACCATGTCTTTGTGATAGGATCAATTAGATTTCCAACCACCAAATTCGGATATAAAAAAGGCCCTTGACCTATGGCTGGTCTTGGGATATAATCCAGAATTCAGAGGTCATTCCATATTAAGATGAAATTTCCATTCCCAATCCGCTTAATTATACCTTTGTTAAGTAGAGATTTTGCTGAAATAAGACTTCGACATATGTATGATGGTGAGTATAAATCCGTCTTGGATCCAAAAGATCCAAGTATCTAAAATATCTTACCTCTCATAACCCTCACTATCAACTAATCTGGATGATCAATGATTCTCCACAACTGGTTTGCTAATAGAGCAGTGTTGAATTCCTCAATAGCCCTAAAGCCCAAGTCACCTTCATGTTTCCCTTTTCACAGTTTCTCCCATTTTGCCCAGTGAATCCCTCTCGAGCTTCCTGAGTTCATCCACCAAAAATCTACTATTGTTGATGTGATTTTTGTTGTAAGCGACGTAGCTAGCATGTAACATGACATCACATATGATAGAATAGTAGTAAGTACTTACTTAGTCAAACTTCGAAGACCAAAAATTAATTCTCTCCTAGATTTTCTTTTTAACAAAAGAGAATACTTTGGATTTAGCTCATTCCAATCTTTCCGGAAGCCCATGTAACTCCCCATATCCCCTCTAAATTACAAATATGTAAGGTGTCATGAATCTCCCATTTTGTCAAAAAATAAACCTAAAATCCGAATTGGAACGACGATTTTGAAAAGTTAATATGTTGACATGATACCCTTTCGTACTCTTTTAGAACCCTTAAAATTATGACGGCCTCTTCTTTAGATGTCTTACAAAAGAAGAGATTATCATCAACGAAAATCATATGAGAGTCCTTTGGACAATTCCTCACAATCGCTACACTATTTAAGTCCTTAAGATCTTCTGCTTGCTTCAATTTTGAGATAAGGATCTCGATACATAGGATAAAGAAATAAGGAGAAAGAGGGTCGTCTTGTCTACGACATCTCTCTGGGATAATTTTCCCTTGTGAAGTACCATATCTCTCTGAATATTTAACCGTTGGGATACATGACATCACACATAAAACCCATCTTTCATAGAAACCTAATTTTTGAAGAATTTTTTTTATAAAATTCTATTCGATCATATCTTAAGTTTTACTCATAACATATAATATATTTTTAAATCCAGTAAATATAAGTTATATCATAAATACATGGAAAAGAACAATATATACTAAAAAATTAGAAAAATAATATTTTTTCGAATCCGATAAGATATTAGTTATATAAAATGAACAATAAATAATAATTGTAATTGTCAATTAAAAATTTAGCCAATAACAATATTATTATGAGGTAATTATAAAACTTTCGCAATACACCCGCGTTGAAAAGGAAAAAGTGAAGGTATATCCAACATTTGAACAATATTCCAGTTTCACCAACAATTATATTAGCAAAATATAATGATAAATATATGTATAAACAAAAACAATACCGACCTATAAATTTTATTACCGCTCATAATAATTATATTAGAAATGTATTTATATATATTCAAAAGGAAAAATTTAATATGTTTACTTTGATTATGGCACAAACGCAAGTAAGGTATAATAAGTAAATAGTAATCTGCATAAAATTGAACCTAATTTGCTTTTTACTTAGGTCAATTAGCTAAATCACCCTTGAATATATAGCAATCATTAATAATTGAGAATTATTTTCATCATTTAACAGTGACTTTTAATTTGGAGTTATTGTCATTTTGAAAATGACTCTTAACTCTTGAGTCATTGTCAAATTTTGGAATGGTTCCCAGTTTTTGTAATGTTTACGACTAATATCATAATAGAACTTTTATTGGAATGTGTTTTTGGTTAAGTAATTGAATATTTAGTTGTGTATAATTTTTTTCACCAATTTTTGCAATAATTAGGGTCAATACAAATTTTTTTTGTGATGGATGGGTCATGCCTAAATTTTGTAATGACTTTTAAGTTTTAACAAATTTTCGATATGACTATATGTCATTACTATTTTAGTAATAACCTCTTACTGGTTCCTCTCATTGAGAGAAATTCTTTCTTGAATGATCAATAATCGTTAGGGAATGACATAAATTATATCAATTATATTGATTTTGTGTATTGTCATTACTTTGTTTCTGTACAGAGCACCGAGTAATTTCTCTCCACCTTCACCTGTTACGAGCGACTATGAAACAAATTCACTTTTGCAAGTCTCGTTGCCGCTACCGTTGGTCATTAGCAGTCCCTCTCTGACGAAACTAGCCACATCAGTTCATATACCACCCACGTTGGATACTCAACCATTGGAACGAGCATCAAACCAAATTCAAATAAACTATTCCTAAGAACTACTTCACCAATACAATCACCACAACAAGTTTGTTTTATCTAGAATCGGATTGTCACTCTCCACTTACATCCTATATAAGTACCCGTACGCCTTCCAAGCTGCTATATTTTTGGCTTTTCAACCAAGAGTTATCGAGAGACTACTTAGGATAAACGGTGGCGAATAGATATGTCGGATGAATTGGAGACGCATGTGTTGATTTTAGGAAGAGATTTAGGAGAATATCGAAGATTGTGTTCTTGAGATCAAGAACAAGAGAGAGATAATAGAAACATTCAATTTTTATTTCTTGAAAGCTTAAGTTACATACAATGAGAAAGTTTTGCTTAAATAGGCAACTCAAATCGCAAATCACAAGAAGCAAGCTTGGAAAACCGCGCGTCCGTACGGCGTCTGTACGGCGACCGTACACTAGCCGTTGGAGCTCGGGAGTCGTGTCGTCCGTTGGAGCTCGGGAGTCGTGTCGTCCGTTGGAGCTCGGGAGTCGCGCCGTCCGTTGGAGCTTGGAAGCCGCGCACGTCCGTACGGCGGCCGTACGCTAGCCGTTGGCGCTCGGCGGCCGCGCGCGTCCGACCGCGTCCGACCGTGACCGTCCGCGGCCCATCGCGACCTGATCTGCGGTACAGCGGCCTCGTCCTGCGGTA